>PVKA01001285.1:76959-152107 GCA_004027165.1 Ctenomys sociabilis
TATACATGATGATCCTCCTGCCTCAGTCTCCTAAGTGCTGGGATTACAGGTGTATTTCACCAGCCTGGCAATAGCGGGTTCTTGGATGTAGTTCGAATGAGGTAATTGTTGGGATGATCATGTCTTTTCTCTCTATTTCATGATACCATTTTTTTTTTCACCACATTGGGATTGCTCTACCATGACTGGTACCCCTCTCAGGTGTTTGTGGGAGACCCCTCTGTTACTTGGCTGGCATGACCTGTGCCATCGTAGGCATCTTGGGACACTTCACCAAGACCATGCTACTCTTCTTCATGCCACGGGTGTTGAACTTGCTCTCCTCACTGCCTCAGTTCCTGCATATCATTCCCTGCACCCGCCACCATACACCCAGACTCAATACCAAGTTGGGAAGACTGGAGATGAGCTACTCCAAGTTCAAGACCAGCAACCTGTCTTTCTTGGGAACCCTTATTTTAAAGGTAGCAGAGAGACTCCAGCGAGTGACAGTGCGCCACAGTGAGGAAGAGGATGGGGCCTCCACTGAGCGTAACAACATGACCCTCATCAACTTGCTGCTTAAGATCCTTGGGCCCATACATGAGAGGAACCTCACAGTGCTCTTGCTGCTGCTGCAGGTCCTGGGCAGTGCTGTCACTTTCTCCATTCGGTACCAGCTTATTAGAGTCTTCTATGATGTTTGAGCTCCTAAGGTTTGCCCTCACCACACAGTCTCCAGGCATCCTGACTTGGGCTAGACTGTCTGTTTCTGTGGATCTCTCCTCTAGATTTTACTTCCAGCATTGTCATTCCCCTGGGATCGACATCCTGGGCTACTTTTACCTACTAATTGAACTTTGCCTATGGCCTCCTTCAACTTGCCATTCTTCCTACCCATCAGAGCCTAACATGGGATATAGCAGCTTTTATTCAGATATCTGCAACTCAACACTCACAGCCCTAATACTCAAGGAATATGCTTTATCTTCAGATAGAACCTGGGCTAGGATGAAGGACACTGACTCAATGGTGACTTGACATTTGATTATAAATTAAGTGTTCTGATTAGTAAGACACAAGGAGGGGGGCAGGTGCTCCCAATGGTGACAATAAAGTATGACTTTAAAATAAATAAGTAAATAAAGAAAACTTATACATGCTAAATGCAATATAATCTGCATGAATATGAGGAGAAAATGGATGTTTTGGGACACTAAATTTGCTTTTATTTGTATGTTTTTATTCACTTTAATGAGAAAAAGATAAAATAGCAGCCAAACAGTTTCAAACCAGGTTAGTAGGACAGTTACAATAGTTAATGCATTGCATATTGTTGTCTTCATAGTAGTTATTCAGAGGACAAAATGCAGACATGATGTCTTGTCCAAGCAATATTAGTACAAAGCTTTCTTGCCAATGAACTAAGAGAAAGTAACTGTATATCTATTCTAGCTTATGTATACATATATATTTTTTTCACAACAAAAGCATATTTTATTTATACTTCTGCAAAGTTAGTAACATGTGACACAAGGTTTCCTAGTGACTAATAGCTGACTTGAACCAGACAAGATGTTTACCTCAGGACTGAGATAGTTTGTTTGCTTTAGGCACTGATTGGTACTATTATGGGCTACTGGTCTATATTGGGTTATTTTGATGAATTCAAGCACCTACACTCTTTGGGCTGTCATCAAGTATGAAAAGATCCTTTAAAGACTTCGCCACATACAGCTTCACTAACTGCAATGGAACACACATCACTGTAAAAAATTAGCAAAAAAAGGTTGATATATTGGGAGCCATGGGGACTCAGAAATCAATCAAATGTGTGTAGGTGGCCGAGGTGGGACATTAAATTTGAAAAATACTGAGCTTCTCTGGAAGAGAAGAGAGTTCTGATGTTTGCCTATGTCCCTGATTCCTTTCTAGAAGCTGATTTAAAGCCAGGGTCCCATCCTTCTACTGTGACATTAAAGTATGTAGCAAACACATGCGAAAGAGCCAGCATTGAAACCATTTAGACCAACAAGTTATAACCACATGAACAGTTTTTAACAGGAAACAGTGGAAGTAGAAAGCACAATGAAACAGTCCAATACAGTCCAGTAGTCCACAGTAGTAGTGGGTTATCCGCAGAAGCTGTTGACTTGAGCGTTTCACAGTTCAGCATATTAATATGGCTTTACTTTACATACCTAACCACTAAGAAGATAACAATGTACAATGTAGTAATTATTGAAACCATCTTATTAATCAGTTTTGATTCTGTCTCATTGCTATTTGTTTCTCAGTAACATAAAAAATAAATTGGAAAAAAAAAAAAAGAAAGTGCAATGAAGGTGTGTTGCTAGGGTAGCTTTTTGTCAGCTCTTGCTGTGAGATGGCAAAAAATATGGACTCAAAGGATCTTCCCAGTGAGATTTATAGTGTAAAACTTAGTTCTCAGAAAAGCAGCTTAATAAATAGGCAAAGAATTCAAGTAGAAAACTCATACAGACCCACTATTTCCTAGGTATCAACAGCAGGCCTTGTAAAATTTAGGTGTTTTCCTGAAGGCATGAGAACATAGGAAGGAAAATTGATTTTTCCCCATTGATTCTATAAAGACAGTGTATTGTATTACCATTCAGGCACTCTCCTACACCACTGGTTATTCTGTTAAGAACTGGGATACTTTATGGAGAAATATAAGCACAAAACTGAGAGTTCCTGCTGGCATAGAGGACGCACACTATTGACTGATTTTATATCCTGCTAAACAAAATGTGTCACTTGGAATATGACTGATTCATAAATTGCTGAAAACATTTCTAAGAGGATGCTCTCAGATGGGCTAACAAATGCCCTGTTGTGATGTGGGAAGGTTTCAAGGCTTAGACTGAGAGAAGTAATGTGCGCCCTCTTATTGGCCAACAAATGCCGTACTGCTTTCAAAACAGCCAATAGGGATATGTCTTTAAAACTGACTGGATACTGGACCAGGACACACTGAACTTGTTGTTATTTATACAAGCAATGAAAGACACTTCTTGCTAAGAAAGATGAAGCACTTATAACTATACTCAGGGTAATGGAGGGCAGGAGCAGAGACACAGGAGAGCAGATGAAAAGGGAATGGAGGGGAAGAGATAGAAGGAGGGAAAAGGGAAGAAACACATTCACAAAATAATAATGGATCTACTAATTTGGTGACAATACTTAGAGTATATTGATGGGAGAAAGGATCATTAACTCCCGCAACTAAAGGGACTTTAGAGGAGGAAAGAAAAGATAAAAAGAAAGGAGAGGAAAAGTAAGAAGAATGCCTGATAACTGACTTACTTGGGGAAGTTATTCACATGGCTCTTAAAAAGCAGACTAAAGCCTGGGTTGTAAACGCTTATACCTCCAGGATTCTGCAAGGTAGAGGGAAAAGGATTGAAGCCTAGTCTCAACAATTTAGCAATTTAGGCAGATCCATGTTAAGAAATGCAAATAGGAGTTTTGAGCTTAGCTCATTGTGAAGGCGGTGGCTTCATCCACAAGATTTTCCAGTCTGGGAACATAGAACAAAATGAGAAATCTGACAGGGTCAGTATCATTACACTGAGCTATGATTATAGATCTTTGAAGGTAAGAAACCTTCTTGCATTCCCCTCATACTTCTTAAGTTGTCCCCTTAATTTTGTTGTTGTATTTCAGCCCAGACAAGTTCACATCTAATCATGAGGATTGTGATGACAGAATAAGATGCAAATCTTTTTGTTTTAAAATTATATTAAAAATTAAAATTTGAAATTAAAATGTATTTAAAAATTAAAATTATTGTAAAGTAATTCCCATGGGAGACCAAAAAAACATTCTGAAAGGTCAAAGGCAAACTTGAAAGATATACTTTTGCAGTGGAAGTCAGTAAATACTATGATATTTAAATGATGGTACAGGGTTGTCAGGGTAAATCCTGAGGGGGATCTGACTGACCTTGTGAGATACAAAAGTTACATTTCTTGTTATATAGGTTTTGCTTTATCTTGGTCTTAACCATCTAGCAAAATGTATAGAAATGAAGTGTAAAAAGTGAAGCCTGGGCCTGGGAGATGATTCAGTGGAATAAGCGCTTCCCTGACAAGCGCAAGGGCCTGAGTTCAATCCCTGATTCCACCAAAAAAAGAAAGAAAGAAAGAGACAGGCAATATTAATAGGCTGAGCTATAAAAGGCTCAAGTCAATAACTTCTAATATGCCAGTCCCACAGATAACCCACTAGCATTATGGACTACTGGACTATATTGGAATATTTTGCTTAACTCATGTGCCTACAATATTTAAATGACAGTGGAATACCCTTCTCTGACAAAACTAAACAAAATACAAATGAAGCACCATTTTGTATCTATATATTCAAAATAGTTAGGATAGATATACAGTTACTTTCTCTTAATTCAGTGAATAGAAAACTGTTTTAACAGTGTTTGTGGACAGGATATTATGTCTGCTGATACAATGTGACTGGAGAAAACATGGAATGCCCTTGGTTATTGTCCTGCTCAGTGTTTTGTCACTGAGACATAACAGCTGATACAGCTTTTTAAAGGAAAAGAGGTTTGTTTGGGCTCATGGCTTCAAACCTACAGCATCAGCCTCCAAGATAGAAGGATGGTGGCAGAGTGACATGGGGAAAAACAAAGGGGCTCAACACACGGAGGCCAGGAAACATAGGCAGAAGGCAGATGCAAAGGACAGGAGGATAGCCTTCTTGGCCACGCCCCCAGGGACCCGCCTCTGACTAGACCCCACCCCCACCTAGATCCCACCTCCTAACAGCGCATTTAACTGTGACTCCCATGAGTGGATGTATGCTTGGGTGAGGAAAACACCACACGACCTAGTCACCTGCCACACACGTGAGAAGCTGGGGTACACTTTAGATCTAGACATGACAGTCACGTTGCTGTTGTCTAGTGTACTTGTGTGGGCACTGGATGTCCATGAGGACTGCCTCTTTACCACGTTCACGTGAGTAAACCTTCTCGTAGCTTTAATTCATGAGGCTGAAAAGGAAATTTTGGAACTTCCAAAGTTCTTCTTGGATATAATAAACCAAGTGGGTGGATTAGATGAAACATTTTTTCTTCTTTCATAATGACTGTCTGAACACCACATACAACAATGGTTTCTTTTGGAGGAGCAATCCAAAGTCTACATAATGGAGCAAAAAGAAGGGATATTCTACAGATTGGAGGGGGACAACAAGAGAGGGAAAGGGACAGAGTGAAAAAGATTACTAAAAGAATTAAGATTCATGCACATGTACCAACTCCCCATGTGAATATAATAATTACATATTACAAATGTGTACTAAGAATAAATTGAAAAAACAAAGGACAGCCAAATAGCTCAGCCAATTAAAGCTTTTACAAGCAGGAACAGGGGCCCTGAGTTCAATTCCCAGGCCTGCCATGCTGGCTCCACCTCCGGGGCAAGCTGAGATGGTGAAGGAGACTGGGTGTGGTAGCACATGCCTGTAATCCCAGCTCTTGGGAGGCTGTAAACAGGCAGATCACTATTAGTCAGATTTAGTAATGCGACCTTGAACACTCTGTAGACCCTTCCCTAAAATACAAAAAAAAAAAAAAAAAAAAACTAGAAAAAATTAAAAAAAACAAAGGCAGGCTACTCATGAGAACCAAGAGTATATTATAAAAGATTTTATAAAGTGCTGCCAACACCTCTCAATATGGTAAAGACTGTACAAGAAGTACCACTAAGACCAACTACAGGAACTGAAACATCATGACAGATTTATTATACGATTTCTTTTCAACACCCATGGTAGGATACAGTCAGACAAAAGCTGAATCCTTATAGAACAATATTTAATCTCCTCGTCTATTTTCCTCACATGGGAATTTGAATTTATAGCCACTTTATTATAATTAAATGGGACAAGATTTAAATTTGATGGCCATTAGGAATTATTCACTGTGCTACATTCATGATATCATGCTAAACACCTTCCTGAGTATGTCACACAGGGGTTAGGACAGTTGTCATAAGTGACCTGCAGAAACTGACTGATCAAAATTCAAGGCTTGGTCCATTTGGTGCACTTTGGATAAATTGTGTGGGACAAAGTAAATAGAAGCATCCCTCGAAATTTGTGATGTAAGTTACCAGGTGCTTACTGCCACCGAAGAATAAGCTTGCAGCTTTGGTGGGAATATTTGCAGAGATCCTATTAACCCACAGAGGAATATGGTTGAACTTGTTTGACTAAGAAGACCAAAAGTCTAAAAAAGATCTGGACCGCAGATAGACATTCAGACTAATTCTTTGAGCATTTATACTAGACAGTTTGAGACAGAGAGTGTATTCTTTGATTTTTTTTTTTCTTTGTTTCTTGTGTGCAGAAGATGCTGGAAAATAATAAATACACAACCATTCAGTACAAAAAAAACTAAATTCTTTTAATGCATTATACTCCATGAATGAGCCTTATTTCCATGTAATTGAGGTAGTCAAATAAAGCTGAGCTATTGCGCAGCATAAGAGCCCCAGGGGAGCCCCAAGGGCTCCTTTTCTACTTGCTGCACCTTGGTTCCTCCTGTGGCCAAGGCCAGGTAGTTAAATTAGATCCCTGCGGTAGGGCAGCATCTCAGCTGATAAATAATATATGCTAGCACACTCTATTTACTTTGCTCAGAGTTGTTTCCTACACTGCTCATTGGTAGAAATGGGCTCAGCATGGGAATCTTCAGACTCTATCCTTACCTCGGAGAAGGGTGCCACAGAGAGTCACATGCACGGTGTCTGGCAATGCCTGTCCTGTTGCTGTGATCCTACACAAAAAACTCCAAGGAACTGAACAGGCCAGGCTTTTGATACATGGTGGCATTTTTAAATACAGAGCTAAGTACTCTGGGATTAATATGCTCAGGAGAAGAACAAGTCCAGATTTACAAACACATGCCGCAGGAGAAAAAGTGAAATATAGACCAGATCAAAGGCCATTGTTACTTACATACGAGGCAAAGACAAGAGCTCTCTATAGAGACTGAACACTCCATGTGCCATCACACTCCCCACGCATTTTGAGGGCTGCGAACGGATATCTGGTTTCTTCTTTGTACGATTTTTCCTCATATAGTAAATAGATAGCACTAACAAAGTCAAATATTAATAACCAAGAACTACAGATCCTCAAATCCCCTTTCCCCTAACCAGCAAAACCCATAGAAATTTACACTGACCAAAGTAAATAGAAAATAAAAGTCAAACCACTTAAACGGTTGACATTTAGGGATAGAGGCAGGCACTTGCTTCCATCCCTCCAAATCACCACCGTTTTAACATTAACAGAAAATCACCGCTGTTGCAAACGTGGTACAAGAGTTAAAGGTGGGATCCAGTCAACAATAGCTTAATTCATAGGTGCTGGTAATTAACAGTTTTAAAGTTCTCCTTAACAGAAATGAACCATGTTTTTGTGTGCCTCATAGCAGCTGTTTTAATTTTTGTCTCCTAATTAGGAAGTGATTATTTAAAAATAACACAAAGTCATGTGCATATTGAACATGATCTAAATTATTTTCAAAATGCACTTGCTGTTTATAATAAGTATATTGAACATATCTATCTAATTTATACTTTATTCTCTTTCTCTGGTCTGTAGTCCCTTGGGAACACCAGTTTACAAAAGAAGCCTCTTAAGAAATGGCAAATTCCAGATAACTAGAGTTTTTACCTTACTAAATTGTTGCAATATAGAGCAAAGCTGGTCCCTCTTTGGTGACTGTTCATGATAGATGGCCGTGGCCAAGCATACAGTGACTGATGTGTACACATCCTGGCTTGGGCTTCTGGCTTTCACCTCTTAGAATGCTGTGTCGGTGATGCTTAATTAGAGAAGGAGTAAAATCCAGGCTCTCTTCCCTCACCACGCAGTACCAGGCATGATGGTGTTTGCATCTCAGTGGGTATTATTCCTCAATCAAAGAAATTACTTCTAGGACAGAGAAAGAATTGAAAACAAATTGTAGATCCCAAATTCAAAAACCCAATCAAAAAGTGGGCCAAAGGATAGATACAAATAGCCAATAAATATATGAAAAAATGTTCAAAGTCATTGGTCATTTAAGAGATGGAAATGAAAACATTACTGAGATTCCAGATCACTCTGAAAAGAATGGCTATCATCAGAAAGTCAGCTGACAACAAAGGCTGGCAGGACTGTGAGGGAAAAGGATCCATTGGTGGGTGTGCAGACTGCATAATCACTGTGCAAATCAGCCTTTAAAAACTAATTGTAGGGGCTGGGAAGATAGCTCAGGAGAACAAGTACTTGTCTGGCAACTGCAGGGTCCTAAGTTCAATCCCTGGTACCTCAAAAATAAATAATGAATGAATAAATAAATAAATGTACAAGACTGGTCATGGTGAGGCTTTTGGGAGGCTGAACATAGGTGGATCTATATAGTGAGACCCTGTACTAAAATACAAAACAAACAAACAAACACCTAATTGTACATCTCATTCAATCCAGAAGAGTTAAAAGCATCACAGTGATACACACCCACCCATGTTTACGTGAACACAATTTGTAATAGCTAAATTTTAGGGACAACCCAAATGCAATGGATAAAACACTATACATATATATATATATATATATATATATATATATATATATATATAGTCATTCATATATATGAATAACTACTACTCAGCCATAAGGAAAGATAAACTGGAGACTTTTATAGGTAACTGCATACAACCTGAGAACACACTCATAAGTAAAATTAATCAGTCCCATATAGAAACATTGTATTGTGTGAGATGTTTAGTTAATACAATCCAAAATGTATAATAGATACTGTGAATTGGGAAGACCAGCTGTGATGGAGGGAAGAAGAAACGAAGGAAAAAAATATATTCCTCAGTAATTGTCATCAGAGAAACAAGGAAGAGGACAGTAGAGGAAACCTAGAACATTAAAACAAAATGAGAAAGATAACAATATTAGAAAATCTATGTTTGACACCAGTCTAGGCACTATATATATCAGAACCAAAACAGCAATAAGAAAAGTATACCTATATCTATCTATATCTATATCTATATATAACAGTATAAATGAATATCATATCTATTTTATAGGCAAAGGCAATGAAGCTTACAGAAATCAAGCGGTGGAAGTGCATTAATAACAGTTCTTGTTTGACTTACAAGATAACTCTTATTACTCACTTCCTTCAGAAGGCATAACCAGCCTGAGGTTTAGAGGCAATAGTTCTATCTGAAGCTAAAAATCTCTGTGAGAAAAGATAAAAGATCCAAGCATAGGCATTTCTAAACTGTGTCCAGACACAGTGGAACATAAACTTCCAATTTATTCTTTATGCTGCCACATATTAAAACAAATTAGAAATCACCAAGAGTAAAACAACGCATTCTCAAAACACTTGAAAGAACTTTGCTACGGGTGATTTCACCACAAAACGGGGTGTGGAAAAGTCTTGCCTATCCCTCTGGCACAGATATTCCCTCCCATCCAAAGTGTCTAAGGCCCTTAGACAGCCTTAGAAATCCTCAACACTTGAAAAATGGATCCTTCCATGGAGAGAACTGCATCATCGTTTTGTGCCTTCCCTTTTACATATCAAAAATGTTGGAAGTGAAGATTTTTTTTTTCCCAGTGAACATAGGAAATACAAGAAAATGACTACATTCTTAATTGCAATTAATCAAAAAACGAAAGAACAGGTTTACAAGTAAGTAAGCAGTGCTGAATATAAATCTCCATGTCTGTAGAGACAGTTTCTTGCTGGGCTCTTCAATAAATGTTTGACCAAAGTGTGTCCTTGAAAATGTACACAGTCCTCCCACTAAAGTCCCGAATATGCATGCTCATCCCTGGGACCAAATTTGGCCCGATACTTAATTAGTGTCTGGCTGTGACTGCATCTGCGCCATTGAATTTTCAAATCGAAATTTTCAGTGTTGCAACAAAACTTTGTAAAATTTCTTTCATTTTAGCAGGGGGGAAATAACATCAAGAAGAGTTTGATATTTCACTCTGAGTAAGAAAATGTTTTTTTTTTTCCTTCACCTGAAAGTAATTTCTCTCAAATTCAAAACAGAAGAAAAGCAATTTAAATACATACTTAAAATACTGTCAATAAATAAGCACCAGTCTCTTGAGTGTGTGTTTCATGCCGAGAGATTCTTAGGTAACACTAGGCTGGGCAATGGGTACTGCTTTTCTCTCCCCCTCTCTCTCTTCTGTCTGAGGAATGGAGGGGTATTTTCTTTTTCCTTCTTTTTTTCTGTCTTTTTGCTTCAACTTCATTAATCATTCACAAGAAGCTGGCTTGTAAGTACAATTCAATTCTTGTAAGACAACCAAACATGCCTCTTTCTGTGCCCTCCCTGGCCCCTCTCTATTGTGTGTCTCTCACACATCACTTAACAAAGCTGAGCTGAAAATCGTCTCTCTTAGGAGCATACATTACCGTTAAAGAGCATTTATTTATATATTTCACCACACTTTCTCATTCGTTCTTGCATCTTCACTTATAATATCTCACTGCAAATGGAGTTTTAACCAGAAAAAAAGTGGGAAGTACGTGGTAGGAAAACTTTCCTGGGTTTAGGTTTAATCTCTGTTCTCCACTGATCAATTTATTTCCTATTTGCAAAAATCAAATGGCCTGGTAATAATGTACATTATATTTCAATGCTTTGTCCAGCATGACCTTACTCATGGAGGCTAGCTCTTTCATATGAAAGGCATTTGAAAATAGAAATTTAGAACTAATCTATATGGCAATTGCCTACCCTCCAAATCATTGTGAGTCAACAGGACTGGACAATTAAATTATATCATGATCAGTCATAACTTATTTCATAATACTAAACATGAACTGCTGTGGTTTGGAATCAAGTATTTCAATGATATTTGATGTTCAAAAAATATTTTGAAGAATTCTCATCACCTTAAGGCTATTTCATAGCCCAAGGCTGTATGCTCACAATGCTTTCCACACTGGCAGAAAAAAAAAATCTTTCATATAATAGTTGTTGCATCTCAAAGTAAGGACATATTGGGGAAGTTTGTTGTGTCCATTTATTTTTCATAACTTCTGTGCAGCAATTTTGCATTTCTGATGAACTGGATTATACTGATTTTGCATACAGTAATCACACTCAGGAGATTTTTATATCTATTATATGTATTTAGGAGACTACGTATTTTTCAAGAAGAATCTAAGACTAGCAGAGACATAAACTATGAAGTACCTGCCTAGAACTAAGAAAAGAGTGAAAAGATTTTAAACTCAGGTAATCTCTCTTAATAGCTCAAGACATAGGGCATTTCTTACTTTCTGTTATCCCACATTATATTATTTAGGAATTAAGATATATTGTTTGTTTTGAATGTTCTACCTTATTTTCAATGAAAACAAAATATATTGTCCTATAATTTGATATCGAATTGTGTAACAGCAGGAAAATCTTTCCAATACTCTGTAACTTCTAGTGGAGACTTCAAGGGGCATGATTAAGAGCTGCAACTTAACTGAACATATATTATTTCTAAGTTAATATGACTAGAAATCAGTATGTCTGAGTCCTGTTACACAGAAGAACCCAGAAAAAATAATTACTTCTATTAGAAGACTCCAAAATCTTTTTATAGACTACAATCAGTGATATGATTTACTCCTGAATTGCCATGCTGGGACAAGGAACATTGATAAAAATTCTATTCTTTATTGCAATAAATGATGCCACTGACTCTCCACTGATAATGTGCTTTCTATCACTGTAGTCACTGAATTCTCCTCTTTCTTTCCCTTTCCTTGCAACCAAAGCACTTGCTTTCGAAAGTAAAGAAAGTAGCATCACACCTGCATACATACACACACACACATGCACACACACATACACACACATACGTTCCAAATATTTACACAGTTCAAGTCTCAAAATTACAAAAAGAAAATTATTGATTTTAATGAAGTAAAGCAGAAATATAGTAAGTATTACAGCAGATATGTTGAATTGCTTCTATTTGCAGCTGAATCAAAATCAAAAGTTTATTTAGAACCATCAATTTAAGTTAGGGTTATTAATAAATGACATTGACAGGCTAAAATCAGTATTTTCCCAATGATGTTAATTATTTAATGGTAAAATTAGGTCCTGCATAGTTCTGAAGGAATGAGATTCACTGTTTAATCCTACAAGATGTTATTCTTTTCATACATATGACTTTCAAGGTGGCAATAGTTCTTTGTAAATTTAAAAAATATTATTAAAAGATGCTTTCTGTGCATTTGAGTAAATTGAGTTCAGTCTTACATGGACTGTCAAACTGTAAAATGTGTTAAATTTTGTCTCTAGATCTTGAAGACTCAGAGCATTAACAAGAATTTACCAAGCTTATATTATTTACTGTGCATTTCATTATGCAGTGAACTTCAAAGATGGAAAGAAAATCAAACATACCATTCAATTCTCATTTGTTAGGATCTAATAGCAAATGAGGAGACTGAATCAGCAGGCAAATTATCACATAGTGTGAAAAGTAGAAGGATCATAATCATGGTGTTTAGTGGCAGCATATAAATGGAGTTGGGAGCTATAGAAACTTTTGGTAGAACATACAAGTGGTTCTTTTAGTTAAAAATGTCAGAACCAGAGAGAGCACTACTGTTTCTGCACATGTGAGATAAAAATTGATATATATTTAAAACTGTCTCATTACCTTATGCCCTATCTGAATAGTATATGTACTCAATGAAAGCAAACTATATCAAATTTCAAATTCACTCATGATATTCGAAAAATCAGTTTTAATAAAGGTCAAAATCAGTGCTCATGGTGACTGTTTTAGATTTGGGCATACATAATCGTTTCCGGGGAGGAAAGATGTAGTCTGAGATCGAGTGTATTTTAGAAGGTAACATGAGCAAAGCTTGAAGGTAAGTTAGAGATCTAAGGAAGGAAAAAAATGAAAAGAACCAAATCAAAAATCATGTTTAAGGAAGTTTGGTGTTGTCATTGCAAACTGAGAAAAACAGGAGAAACAAGTACAGCAGGCAGTTCAAAGATTAAAAATCGATGTGAACTGCATCAACCTTGATATGCACAGGGATGTCTACATAGCCATATGAGAGCAGGCCTTGATGAAGGGGTCTGGGAGGGATCAAGCCCAAAGATGCAGCTGTGGAAAGCATTGCATCAGAGGGCATCAAAAACACGAGACTCAGGATATTTAAGAGTATGTATGAATACAAAAGAGAAAATGATGCAGCTCAAACAAAGCCAAAAAATCAATACAGGCTTCTTTATAATCCTTGACAGAAAAGCTTAATTGCATTTTCAACCATTTAAGCAAGTCTTCTGTGGTGGATTAGCTAATTGGACAACTTGTAACAGCTGGCTGAACTGAATCAGTATGGTTCTGGGTGTGAAAGGTCCACCTGAGGATTTTTGCCAATAGTATTAAAAAAAAAAAAAAAAAAAGAACTGGAGGGGAAGAAGATGTGCTGTTGATGCTCCTGGAGAAGCTTATTGTCCTGGGTTTCCTGGTAATGCTCACCGTCAAAGGATCATGAGACATTGCTGTTGCTGAGGTTGACTGTGAGTCTTTTCATGGTGTACAGTACGCTCCTTGTACGCTCCTTACCTTGAGCGTTGCCTCCTGGCTCCAGGCCAGATCCTTCGGTCTACTGGCACAGACCCTTTATCCCATTGATTTAGATTTTCCAGCTTCTAACACTGGCTTTTGGGCCTTCCTTGGTTAGATCCCTGATATAGACATGCCTGAGACATTGCCGTGGTCTTTAGATCTTCAGTTGGATTCACGCAGGACATTACTGTGCCATCTAAGCAGTTACCTGGATTCTTCGGGTCTCTAGTATGTGGACAAATCTCCTATAGTCTTTTGGATTTGATTCTTTACCATATTATAAGATAATCCTGTAATGTGTTTGGTATTGAATCTTTGACTTGTAAATACTGATGATAAATATGTTCCCTCTAGGACTATGTATGATAAAAATTGAATTGAAAATATTTTTGAAGTTCCAGGAGGACTCACAATGTAATGACAATTATGTGACCATAAAATGATACTGAATATACTGAATACATATACATATATATATATATTTCATATATATATATATATATATACAAATTTCATATCTATCTATATATAGATATAGATATAGATAGATATACATGCATTCATATGAAATGTTTTTCCTGGCATCTGCAAATGATTGGAAGATTGGTTCCAGGACCTGCTATGTATACCTAAACCTATGGGTAATTAAGTCTTGTACATAAAAGGCCTTAGTATTTCCATGTAATTTATACATATACACCTACATATTTAAATTATCTTAAATTACTTATAACATCTAATATCATGTAAATACTATATAATTAGTTGTTCAATATTGCTGCTTAGGGGCTAATGACAGCGACAATGTCTGCTCATGTTCAGTACAAATGCACCTGTACAGGCCTAACTCCATAGAACATGAACAACTCTCACCATGAGGACCACTCACCCAGGGGTGCTCGGGAGAGAGCGAGGAGCTGGGCATCAGCACGGGGCTCTGCACAGGGTGTCTACATATCACTGTCTTTCCCTGACTCCATGAGAGTTCTTAACAAACAGCTCGTTCAGGTATAGTTATGGTCTGGTTTATTTTTGAAGTATTTCTGATCTGGCATAGCTTGAATCTATGGATACCAAATTATGGGTAGAGAGGGGAGAGGGCCAGTTATGAATAGGCAAGCTGAGTAATTTAAAACTTAAAAAATTTATATGAAAAATAACATCTCCAAATGTGGCTTTTTGCCTCATTTTACTGAAGTGCTACTCAGTGCTCTTCAAATATATTTATGCTTTTTTTCCCCTTCCTTAGGCAGGTGATAGGAAGAACTAGCTTCCACCTCTGAAGTTAGAAACAACTTGTTACTTTTTAAATCTTTTTTTCAAAATTTTTCTTCATTTTAATAAAAAAGATAAAATAGCAATGAATCAGTTTTAAAGCATGTCAGTAGGATGTTTACAGTAATTGATACATGGCATATTGTTGTCTTTGTACTAGTTATTCAGAGGACAAGATGCAGACATGATATCTTGGCTAAACAGTATTAGTACAAACTTTTATTCTCAGTGAACTAAGAAAATGTAGCTGTATATGTATCCTAACTCTCTTGTGTATACATATATATTTTTTTCTTCCTCTTTTTCCCAACAAAACTGGCCTTCATTGACACTTTTGTGAAGTTAGTAACACATCACACTAGGTTGCCTAGTAGCTGAAAGCTAACCTTAACCAGACAGAATGTTCATCTCAGGATTTAGGTAGCTTGTTTGCTTTAGGCACTGGGCCAAGTCCCACTACATATATTTGATCGATTTCCTAGCTTAGTGGCCCCTAACATATCTCCCTTTTTTGTTTTGTTTTTTCAGAGATGGGTGTTCACTGCAGTTAGAGAAGCTGTATTTGGAGGAGTCTTTAAGTGACCTTTTCATACTTAAAACCAGTCTAAAGATTGTAGGTACTTGAATTCATCTATGAAATCTTAGTGGAAATCACTTTTTTCCTTTCAAACACTATGCTTATCCTTTATTCTACCTTGGTAAATGAAGATGAACAAACATATAGGTGACTTAAAACAACAGAGCTACTAGCAGTCCTCTTGGATACATAATGTAAGCAATAAATATTAGACTTTTTAAGGTGTTCATAAAGGCGTAATTTTTGTACTTAACCAAGCTGATATATACCGACTATTAAAACTATTCAGAGGGGCTAATTTCTCTTTTGCCCCTGAATCCAATTTCATAAGAAATTTGAGTTTTTTAATTAAGGTAAGGTTATATAAACTGTTCCAGTTCTATATAGTCCTAACTTGACAATATCCAAAATTTCAAATATTATTAAGTGAAAAGTTTTCTTGAGCTTCAATGTGCTGTATTGGAGCTGTATATATGTGTCAATCCATTTCTTTCATGTTTTATGCCTATATTTCTTTTTCTCCTCTTCTTTGCCATCTTTCTAATTGTGATTTTGCACTTTCTAAAGGCCAGAGTGTTGCCTACGAAAGAGGAAGGTTTAAACTAAATAAACTGCATGATGGCAGCCGAGTCTTAGCACCTGTCCGGTTGACTAGTCCACAAAGACATGTCTTATGTCCACCGCAGCTAATAACTTGTGCAGTTTCCTTTATGAAGTCAAATATGCCAATTTATGATCATTTTTTATACCTAAGCAAATTCCATATTCCACAACCTGAAGACGGTGTCTGGCTTTTGCAGGGAGTCCTCCAGCACAACATCAGAGAGATGTTCAACTCAGATAGTTCCTTCTTGCCAGGCTTCAAGCCTCAGGAAGCACTCACAGCTTTTGCTTTAATACATGAGGTAGGTAGCTGCTACTCTCTCTGATAGTCAGACATGCAAGAAGGCCATTATGTCCTGCTTCTGACTTCTTAGGTGGGAATTAGACAGTCCAGTGTCTCCTAAGCTACACGGGAAACATTAAACTAAATAGTGTAGAATCTTCAAAGTTTCAATTCAAAGATAGAATGAAAAACATGACCCTCCCTGATAGGGCTCTCTAATAAAATCTGAGTTTCAGCTGAATGCTTCCAATTTATTCCTTTTTTTTTTTTTTTTTTTTTTTTTTGCAGAGCCGGGGATTGAACGCAGGCCCTTGTGCTTGCCAGGCAAGTGCTTGTTCAACTGAGCTATCTCCCTGGACCCCCAATTTATTGCTTGGTTGAACAGGAGAAAGCCAAGTATCATATTTGTCTCTCCCTTCACTTTAGGACTTTAGGACGTGTGCATCAAACATCAGTGGCCTCAGCAAAAATGAGGCTAAAATAAATTTATTGTTAACATGTGATGGCACCTAATTTATTCTCCATTTTCATTTTTTGTTATTCGTTCTTTTTTTTATTCAACTGAAGTTCAAATGACTACTTTGATCAGAGTCTGTGCGAAAGTCTGAAAGAAAATTTCATGAAGTTTGCAGTTTCCATTTTTAGTAAGATGTTTTTATTTAAAAAAGCAACTGTTTCTTGCTTTATAATGAGATAAACTAAAAATAGGTTTAAATTTCACCCCACTCGTTTTAATTGTAGGTCACAAAACATGGTAGGATTAACTGAAGTTGTTTTATGCCCACTTCTGCAGATAAATGACATAATAAGCTTCCTTTTGAAATTCAAATCAAAATATCAAAGATATTTTATATCCAGAAAAGTATTTTATATCCAGAAAAATTAATCACAGCATTTATACTACCATTTAACTATAATGAAAAGGTGAAATTACTTCTTCAATATTATAAAATTGATGTGTGCTAGAATTTAAGTTGTCTGTCAGAACTCTTCTTTGTACTATGGTGCCTAGCATTTGTACAAAACTGTAACTGAACCCCAGAAGCGATAAAAAAAAAACAGTTTGAAAACAACCACTGCTTTTTTTTTAGAGTATCACATAAAATCAGATTATTCAAGTACATCAAAACTTCAGTCAATTATAATTTTAAAATTATTTTGATCCCAATTTACAGATGTTTCATGTCTTTCCTTTATTTAACTATGCACCACATTATTTCTCTGGGCATGACATTCTGTCTCAATTCCTCAAATTATCTTGCTTCTCCCCTCATAGGGTGAGTCGATGTCGTTATTAGTGTTGGTGAATTTTGAAAGGTGTCTAGATGGGAATTTCCATCATGAATGGCCTGGCTTTTCTGACTCTCTTAGACCTGTGCATTCGCGGTGGGGCAAGAGAGGAGAAATGAGAAAACACAGGTCCACGGCTGCCACTGTGTTTCCATTAACCTGAGTGGTCCCTTCACGACCTCGGAAGTACAGAGAGTGAATGATGGCCCAAGTGAGGCAGGACAGGTCGATTCCATAATTTTTACTCACTGTTTCTCTTCAGCTCTAACTGGCTATTGATTGGATGAGCGGCAGACGGGTAGTGCCTCCGGGACCTTAGAAGGACCGCGAGGAAATTCACTCCCTCCACTCTGCAACACCTCCAGGCTCCTGGCACCATTTACTTCACGATAGAGAGTAAAACAAAACTTAACAATGAAGTCATCTGCTGAGAAATAAATCTCTTCCTCCATCCGAGAAAGGCAATTCACTTGAAGACTTATTAAAGCTTTCAGTTTCCAATTACATATTTATGCTTTAAAAGACAAATATTTCATAGAGGCTCATGGAGTTTTAAAGCAACAGAATTGTTGTGTTTTCTTGAGACAATTTGATTGAATCTCTTAACAGATGTGAAAATGGAAGTCCATAGTTAGTAATCCATTTACTGCAGTACTTGGGATCTTCTGGAGTAATCCTTGACTTTCTGATTCCCAACCTAAGAGCCTCTATTCATGGAATTGTTTTCTTACCTCTAATAGAAAGTCCCAGAGAGACAGCCTCTGTTCTCATGTTAGATCTTATTGTGGAATGTTATAACACCTAAAATTAATCTAGCTACCAATTCCCAGTGTCATCCTATGAATGTCAAGCTAGATAAAAGAATCAAAGGCTTTCTACATTGCTAGGCTAATGTACAAATAAGGAAGCTTGCCCTACTTCTGGAATCTCTGCTTTCTAATACTAAAAATTTCTTTAATGTTTAGGAGAAGTTGATTCATGACTTGTATTTGGCTGGTTTTTTTTACCATCTTCTTTCCTCTTTCTTCCAAAGGTGAAGCCACTTAGAATCGTGGAGGTGATACACACCATCATATGATTCTAGAGGAAAAGAGGTGACATTGATTGGACCAACAGTACTAGTTCAAGCAACTCACATTAACTATGAGGTAGCATGTCCAACCAGTTTCCACTACCTAGGTACAGCACCTTAAGAAACTTCTAAGGGATATCTCTTAGGAACAGAAAGGCTACAGAAATTCATTCAATGACATTGACAACTTAAAAGAGAAAAATAACATGAGGGTCATTAAGTTTTATAAATTTCTCTAGGTAACTGCATCCCTGCAAAACATGACTGCTGTCCCCTAAAGATTTGTTTTGCTTGGCAACATGTACCAGGGCTATAGATGGACACAGTTTTGTGGACACAAGTCAAACTCAGTGCTATTGACATCCAGCAGGTAAAGTACTAAGAAGCCTAAAATGCACAGGCATACCCCTCCACCACAACAAGCTCTCACACAGGAATGATACAGTCAGAAGTGTCAATAATTTCAAATGAAGAAAATTTGTTCTTGTTCATTTGCTACTTATATGGATTTCAGTAATCCTACAATTTTTAAAGAATATTTTATGCTTACAGAAGAAATTATGCATTCCAATGGAAAAGAAACATTCTGAGTAGGAAGTTTCTGGTTTTATGTGTGTACTTTTACATAGTGGACTGGATCAGCACCACATCTCAAATGTAGTTCTATACTACCACTACCAAGTGGATCCCTTTCATCAGTTGATAATGACAGAATATGGTCCTCTTAGTCCCAGATGCATGACATTTTCTGAAGGCCCACCACAGACTTGTTGTAGAAGTCACTTAGAGACTGAGGCCACACTTGAAATGTAGAGAGTGGTTTGTGTTTTCTGCTCTTGCATATTTAATTCATTTCTCATTTTTTTGAAATGAGAATATTTTATTTTCTTGTTTTCCTGACTCCATGATAGATCACATGACTAATTCCTCCAAATTTTGTGTGGACAGGGAAGGTAGCATTTAACTGCTGTTGGGAGACTTCCCACCTACTTTTGGCATAGTGCCCTGCCTGTCAGAAATTTCTTCTAAGAGATGGAATTTTTGTCCTCAAAATGAATCTGACTTAAGGAAGAGATGCCTGTGGTTTGAAGTCACTACAACTATTGTGTGTTATGTTAATCTACTAAGGCCTAAATCTAAGATCTACTAAGCCAAAAATGTTATCTTCTTCAGTGAGATCAAGTGACTATCTATTACATTGATTAACAAAGTAGATTAATGAGTATTTTTAGAATAAGCTAAAGAATTATGATTTCAGTGGGCTAAATTCAGAAAATGTTATGCTTCTGGGACTAAGAGGACCATATTCTGTCATTATCAGCTGATGAAAGGGAGCAATGTACATTTTTAGGGTAGAGCAGGAGTGATGTAAATAAACCTTTGTCCTTCAATGGAGCTCTGTTTGAGTGAGAGAAACTTCAAGAAAGTCTACTAATTGGAGAGATTCAACATACTTTGAAATTCTTGGGCAGATGGGTAATTGAGTGCTTAATGCTACTGGGAGTAAAGACAGATGCAGAGGGAAAGGTAGATTTCAGAGATGGTATTTTCTATAGTGCTATCAGTAACCTTTAAAGCTCTCAAGGGAAGATGATGCTTCAAATGCTATCACATTCTTGTTACTCACCCCAGAACATTTGCTAAATTTGGGGAAAAATGACATTGACAACAATGCAAATGGGAACGCACACACATGTATCATCTAATCTCTTTTGATAAGTGCAATGGCCATCTTTCTGTTGCTGGGACAGAGCATCAGATGCCAAAACCTAGAGGAAGACAGGTTTATTTTAACTTATGGTTTTAGGGGATTTGGTCCATGGTTTTTCTGCATCCAAGGCAGAAAAGGTATAGAGGAAGGTTGTAGCAGAGAAAAGCTGCTAAATTTGGTAGCATCCAGGAAAAAGGTAGCAGGGTCAGAACCTAAGAATCAGGGCCAGGGACCAGGTACAGTCCTACCATTCAAGTAGTCCTCACCTTCTAATGGTCCATTCAGCTATGAACTCTTCAGGGATTTAACCCTTGGGTAGTATTAGAGTAAACAAGCCAACACCTTCCATGTTTCTCCAGTTCCAGTCAAATTGACAATTAAGATTAATCAGTACAATAGGAGAGCAGATGGGAGAATCATTCTCCACCTGTATCTCCCTTAAGTGCTACAGTTGTGTCCTGTGTGGACACTCGTCTCACAGAAGATAGTTGCAAGCAGTCATCGTTACAGACACAATCAGCAGCAAGGTGGAAGGAGGGGAGGAAATTATTTTAAAAGAGCATTTAATGAAATTTTAAAAATAATTTTTAAAAAGATACCTCTGGGTCTGAGGAATACAAATTTGTTCTAAAATTGTTGACAAGTTACAGAAGTGAGTAACTGGCCATTAGAGAGAGTCCATAGCTGAGGAAGAAAAGCAGGTGTTGACTTAGTTGGTGTGTTATTGGAAAAATAAAACAGTTTTATGTCTCACCCCAGCATGCTGAGAATCTAAAAAGAATCCATCCCAGAGAAAAACTGTGGTCCTTACTTAGGAGATGCTCACATTTAGGAGAGCTAAAAAGACAGAAATTTCAGCCAGATATAAAAGCAAGTCTATGGGGATGCATGAGCGGCATGGAAGTTCAGAGTATTTACACGTAGTCTGAGCTGGGGTAGGGGAACCTTTCCTGAGAAGACTTCATGGTGGGAACTAAAGTTTTAAGGATGAGTAAGAGTTAGCCAAGCAAAGAATTTGGGAAAGAACATTCAGGGCAGTTAAGCAGCATGAGTTAAAGCACAGAGCTGTGAAACAGCATGGTGCATGAGCAAAACAGCAAGTCATTTGATTTCAAGTGCTAAAAGTAAGAGGCAGGACATGGTAGGAGTTAGGTGAGAGAGTTAGGTAGGTCATGAGGGCTGTACAGTATATAATAGCTAAGTGCATAGGTTTTATAGGCTCCAGGGTTTCACCAAAGAGTTCTAAAGCAGGCAAGTGGTATGATCAGATCTTATTTTAGATGAAATATTGATGATAATTTTATGGATGAGGGATTGGAGGAAAAGAACACTGGAGGCAATGATAGCAGTTAGACCCCATTGTTATGTGTAGAAAAGAAGAGGACTGAAGTCAAGGGAATTAAGGCATAGCTTGAGGAAAAGATGCACGAACAACTTGAATTCAGTTGACAGATTTAGTAGGAGATGACATAGGGGCTCAGATAAGAAAATTGTTGGTATTCCAAATTTTTTATTTAGACAATTGTTTGATGAACAGTGGTCTATAATAAAGCAGGAATAATTAACAAAGAAAGACAAGAGAAAGCCAATTTTGACGGAATAATTTCAGTGCAGGTATTTACCAAGGAATACACAAATGGAAACCATAAATGCTGGTCCTTTAATTAAAACTAAGCAAATGTAAAATGTCTTCCAAAATTATGTACAAAGTAAGGATAACTGGAGATCAGTATTTGAAGATCTTTAAGTTGTGGGCAGGAGAAGATTCTATAGGAAATGGCAAAAGAGAGGTGTATAAAACTGGTTTCCATTCCCAAACGTGAAGGAACCAGTGATTGCATTACCACTGTTCTGGTTAAAGATGGTGAAAAAAAAAAGATCCAGTAGGCTTATAACAAGGAAGTTTCTGATTACTCTGACAAAACAGTTTCAGTGAATTAGAGCAACCAGCATTTGAATTATAAGATATTGAACAAATGAACATTTTTAAAAGAAGTCAAAGAGGATTTTATTTCAAGAAACTTTCTGGTGAAAAACAAAGAGATATCTGATGGAAATAATGGCATGGAGGGTGGTTTGTGCCCTATAAATTTCGTTTATTTTTTATTTGTTTATACATTTAGGATAGGGTCTGCAAGGTCTCACCACACAGATCAGCCTCATAGTGATCTCCCTGTTTTCAGCCTCCCAAGTGCTGGGATCATAGGCACGTGCCACCACACCCAGTCTTGTGGCCTATAAATTTCACCTGCTTTACTTTCTCATTATTTTTTCCTATGGAGGGGGGAGTACATAAAAAGTTAGAAGATATGAGAAGTACAAGAAAAAGGGAAATGGACTAAAACCTTGGAGGATACTTAGAAAATAAGAACCAGATGTCTGGCTCACACCGTTGGCCACGAAGAGAACATAACCCTGTCAGAGTTGAGGGTGACCATGGGTCCTATGAATGAGAAGGACCAAGAAGCATCTCATTCATATCTTCAGTTCAAGTTTCCAACTAACAGAGATACTTGACTCTTAAGAGAAAGGGAAGCAGAATGAAGGACCCTAAGGGTAATGGTAGAACAGTTGCTTAAAAAGCAGAAAAGAGATTTTTAACCAGGAGTTAAAAAGATTGTCAACTATTTATGGAGCTAACTGAGCCTGAATATCATATATTTGTGATGATATAAATGTTTACATGGAGATACTTCTGGCAGCATTGAGTACCTCCCTTATAGAAGAGAAACTGGATATTGGGATTAGCTCAGAGCTAAGCTTTTATTAATCAGATGTTTATGAAGCTTAGGGTATGTCACACTGATTACTGGTAAAATAGTTCAGTGATCCATAATTGAATCAGGGCCAAGCAGATTATGAGCACTGGTTTCTCTAGCTCAGCTGCCATAAGGAAGGTGTAGTGGAATCAATGAATTCAATTCCTACAATGTTGTTTGGCAAAGGAAGTGAGAATGGAAAAGATGGAAGCCGGTGGCTAAAGCCCAACACACCAGCACTTAGGCTTCAGATGTAGGTAAAGTTTTGCTCAGCTTTAATGTATCATCATTGGTTACAATGAGATACACATCTGTTCCTTTCCCTGCTTTGTGAAGAGGAAGATAGAAGTTAAGCAATTTGCCTGTGTTTAAACAACTGCTGAGTTTGAGAACCAGAATCTTTGTACTTCCAAACCTTTCACATTTTCATTAAATCCTATGATCCTATCTGTCTAGTGTGGGTTTTCCAATACTGAAATAAAGGAATGTGTTGCCTACAGAAGCGTATAATGTCTTTAATCCATTAAAAGATTAATATAATCTTGTTAACATTTGTTCTAACTGCATTGTTTTGTTTACAACTGAATATTCATATCTGGACTCTTGAAGCCTTCATGTTTGTTTTGGAAACATCTTCAAAAATGCTGGTGTACTTTTCATTTTGCAGATGTACAGCTTGATAACACTTTGATCATGATGCCATCTGTAGAACACAAAGCAAAGTTTGCCTTGGTTTCAGAATTACAAATAATTAACTAGAGTGGTAGGAAATAAAAAGTGAGTCCTTTTAATTCAAATTATTTTTCATGAGGTAAATATTTTTATTTTGATGATAATCTTGTTCAAATGAGGTACTAAATTGCTTTTTCTTGTAAAGTACTTACTGTCTCTCTGTAAAATCAAAGACATCAAATTAATGTGTCCATCTATCTCTTTTGGATAATTAGAATGTGTCTTACCTCTAGAGCAGAGGATTGAGTCAGAACTCTGAAGTTTTATTCCGAAAGGCATGCAAACAGTTCTTCCTTAGTGAAAACCTATAAAATTCCCAATATCAAATGTTCATATATTCTATTGATCTGAAATGTTTTAAGAACTCATCTCCTGCCTCAATTTCCAATTATGAGAATCATAATTTCCCCAAATTTGTAAATATCCTTGAATTCATTTTGATGCTAACTATAAAATTAACTGCTACAGAAGCACACTTTAGAGTAATTTTTAAATACATTTTCATTGTCTTACAAGACTAAAACTGTCCTTGTTTTGCTGGTTTTATATTCTAGTAATCTCTATGATTTACTTTAGGCTGCAATTCCTATTTTTACTTAATGTCATTGTTGTAATTCCAGTAAAAGTAATTGATTAAAAAATGTTGGGAAAATAACAAGTAGAAAGTATTAATTATTGAATCTTTGATGTAATTCAGGTATAAAAAATAAGATACATAAACAGCTACACTTTCTTAATTTACTGATAATAATGCTATAATAATGTCTGTAAGTATAATATTATATATGCACCTTCTACGATACCAAAACATTATGAAAACAGTTTGCAATGTATTAATTTATCAAATCCATCTTGTCAAGGTATCTTGAAACTGTCTCATTGATATTTGCACTTCAATAAAATAAAAATAAAAAAACACATTCATGTATATAAATAACAGAAAATATGTTGCATATTATACATTATAAAGCATATTTTATAGTACATAAACATTTAAAACTAATTTAAAAAAATGTTCTGAAGTGAAGTTTATTTCTTTTTCTAATTTTTGAAAGAAGTACAATAAGCTTCTTTATCTTATAATCTAAATCACATATCAAAAGAAAAAGTGTGAGGTCATTAAAAATCCATCCTTGCCTTCCTTCTCATTGCTACATCTTTTTTTCCAGACCTGTCACCCATTGCGTTTAAGCACTTAGCTCCCTCTAATGAATGAATTGGCATTTCATATTACCTTATTATCCTATAAAACAAAATGCATACTCAATAACATTAACGGTAATTTCTCATAAAGACACATTATCGATCCGGGAGCTACCTGTAAGCATTGAAAATTGCAGCCTGCACACAAAGCCTTTCACATCTGGGCCTGAAGAATTAAAGAAAAATTAAATTTGACAGCAGTAAATTCACAGGCACAATCTAGGCTCCCATTTATATGCAAAATGAAATGCTTTATGAAAATTTCTTCTATTTTCTCACGGAGATTTGGGGAAAGATTTCGCTAGATGCTTCTTTCTTTAATATCCCTCTACTTAAATATTATACTGCAGTCACTGCAGACTCCCTTTGATGTATAAATAATCAAGTTAAATTATGTGCAGCAAGGAGACTAGTGCTCTGCCATTCTTATTTTACAAAGTAATTTCTACCCTAGAGGGTCAAATTTCCCTGACAAATTCTTAATTACTATGTTGCAACAGAAGCAAAATCTATTTGTGCATAAATCCTCCGCATTCCCATGTGGCAAGTAACTAATATTACCAACCATTTCACTTGGCCTGTTCACTGAACTCCATAATTAGATAATACTTTTCATGATGGCATATTTGAAGTCTTAATCCATTTAATTTTTTATGAGATTTTTTTAATTTTAATAGGGATATGTTAGTGACCACTGCCTATTTAAAAATCATTAAAATTCTGTCCACAGCAGTAATAAAGATTAAAGATTACTAATATGGCATTCATAACCTTGCTGGTTTTCCAGAAATCCAGGGCTTAAGGTAAATGTTAAAGGTCATTTAATATGTTAGTCACTAATTATAATCCTTGGTAATAGGTTCCTTTTCTAATTATCATGGTATAAAAGTTCTATTGTTTGGATCTGTGCTTCTCATTTTCATATTTAGCTTTTTTGGGGGATGAGTAATCCTGGAATTAAGCTCCCGAACATTGATGAAAGTAGGTAATGCTTGATGATTAACTGGATAAAAGCTTATATTTGAATGCCGTATGATAGCTTACCTGGAAGTTACTTACAAAAGATGCAGCATCTTTTTTCTAAGACCAAGTTCAGGGAAGAGGCCATTGTAAGATTAACGCACATACATATTTTAATATCAAAATATGACAAATTTGACAACAGCTTTTTGGTACATCTGCCAAAACATTAAGAAGAAAGCTTAAACAACATAAAACAGGAGAAAAATATTTACAAAAAGTGGACTAGATTTTGTTTTATTAATATAACTGTATAAACAATTCACTTAGCAATAAATTGCTTTTCATTTCTTGACACACATATACAATCACACACACATGCCACCAAAGGATAGCCACCTGAGGAAATCTCTAAGTGCCTATTCAACTAAGATCCTGTGTTCATGATAAGCTAAAGAGTTGTAGGACTAATTACAACCCATCAGCATTTTGGTTAGTAATTTTTGCTGCATTCAACCTATCTTGTCATTTTCTATTTTGTTATATATTTGCTTAGAAACTATTATAGTTTATCTCCTTGAAAAATTTATATTCAGAGGTATTTCCTAAACATTTTTTAAATGATTTTCATTTTCCACCACTTTAATTTTATTCTTTTATACTTCAATCTTTGCATCTGTTCTTGCAAGAAATCTTTTGGCTAGTAACTAATAGAATATCAGATGTGTCTTCAATTGTTCGAATTTGAAAAGAATTCTAAGCATATTTTATATGAATTCTATCCATATGTATTTGTTGATTTACTCATTCATATATAATTATTAAGCATTTCTTTTTTTCTGTATCTGAAAATATTCCTGTCATTTGTGAAATGCTTCGTCTAGTTACAGGAGATACATAAAGAAATAAATCTATTATCTATCTTTTACATATCTGTATGTAGATTAGTAAGTTTATCATCCATGTGTCTTACATTGAAAGTAAGAAAAAGTAAGCACAAGCAGAGTAAAAACAGGAAAACTATAAAGAGTAATAATGATCAGTTAGGAAGATTTTGCTATTTTAATTGCAGTGATCATAGGAGAGAGAGAAAAGATCTTCCATTGAGAAAGTGACCTTTGACTGAAGACTCTAAAGGGACTTAGGTATATTGCCAAGTAAACTACAGCTATTTGACTCTGACAAAGAAGCGCAGTTTGAGAAACAGAATAACGGAAGTCAATGCAGTTGGAAGGAATGAGCGAAGGACACAGATCTGCTCAAAATGGTGCTGGTGTTCTGAATAAGCAGGATCTTTTGGTTCCTGGGACTACTTTGAACATTTTTTCCTTCATGATTCAGAAGCCACACAAATATCATAAAACCACTTGGGTTTAAAAATGACATCTCTTCCTGTAGATGCGAGATCTGTTAACAAGATTTTATACCAATGAAGCAGGGAGACCAGTTAAGGAAATTTAGACATTATTTAATAAAAATATGATGGTTGATTGAATCAAAGGATTATTCCAGATATTGAAAATCAAACTGTATTTACTTTGTAAGAAGAACAAATATTAATTGATCAGCATGAGTTTTGAGAAAAAGAAAACTGCCAAAAAGGACCCAAGAATTTTGATCTTCAATAACATGGATCTTATTCCTAAAGCATTTCTAGTATATTTTATAGTCATGCTTGAAAGAAGTGCATTGCAAGGACAGATAATAACCACTTGAGTTCTATAGACACTGAGACATTGTGGACATCAGTGGACATTAAGAATGATGATTTCACTCATGCACAACAAAGTATTGTGAACATACTGTGAGCTCTTTAAAAGAACAGAGTGGATTCCCAGAAAGGTGCAATGGCTCATATGTAGGAAGAGTAAGTGATCTGCTTTTATTGTGATGAGACAAAAGTCATGGCCAGAGTCACTGCAGAAAAAAGTCATGGCCAGAGTCACTGCATGCGTACTGGGTTTGCATGTTTTAACTACATTTCTTGACAAAGACAGAGCAAGAACCCTCTTACTGGCTTGTCTCAAACAGGACTTGAAATCTTCTAAGTATATAAAAACGGCAAGTCAAATTCCTCATCAAAGTGATCTCTGAGACACTCCTTGCACAGGACTCATAAGTGATAGAGCTGGCTCTGATTTTGTGGAAGGAAATAATGATTTCTTGTGCATGATGCTTTTTAAGGACTACTTCCTTTGGAGGGAATTGCTGAAGGAGAAGGCTGACTGCTGTGCAAGCCTGGCAGAGCTGCTCCTGTCCTCACTACAGCCTCATGTGTTCTTCAAGGATGTAGTACTTCACCATTTTGAGAGCTGGGGCAAATTCTCAAAGGACATCAGGGTGCAATCCTCTTTCTGTTACTAGAACCTAGCAATAATTCAGTATCTTAACACCTACCATAGGCCTCAACCCAAACTAAAGGATTTGACGTTTTGTGTATCTAGTCAAAACACAGTGAAGAGTTAATTTTTAGAAATTACACTAAGATGCACATTATTGTTCATCCCATCCCAAATACTCTTCCTGCCCAAGATTCTTCCTTTTGCTTCTAATGCACATAGGCTACCATCTTTTCCACTTTCTGAAGTAGTTCTAAGTGGCAAGAACAACCTGAAAGGTCTGTTTAAAGAGACAGGGAATATTTTGGGCAGAAGTATTTTGGTTAAGATCGACAGTAATATGCCATTTACTGTAATAATTTAAAATCACACTTAACCAAATTAACCATAAAATCAAGGCCATAATGGGAATCAGAAGGAGAAGAACATTTACTGTCAAAGGAAGAACAGTTAGGTCCCATCTCTAGTAATGAACAGTTCTGTCTCATCTTTGAGTGGTAGACATTTTAATCAAAATAATAATATAAGTAAATATTTTTCAAATAATAATAATATAAACAGCGTTGGAGACTCAAGTTTTTACATGTTAGTTGTTTTTCTTTAGAAAAGTATAAAACATAAGCTTAGGAACTTTTTCTCAAAAGAAACTAAAATTCCAGTTTTTTGGCTGTGTGACAAGTTTCTATTATTTGAGCAGATTGTTGTTGGTTTTCCCTTCTTTTTAGTAGCCTTTCTTAAATAGCAAATTATATATCCCAGGACTTTTGATGTCCTTCAATATAATACAACCTAGTATATTTCTCTCATTTAAGAATTTAACTGACTTACCTAAAAATTATCATCAGAAAGGTAAATAACTCATTTAAAATAGATCAGAATCTATTCCGTACTGATGCACATCTTAAAAAGGAGGCTATCAGGATCTTAGACATGAGACATTCACATACCATTTTTCTCAAATTATAGCTTTCTGTTTAAACACTCCTTGTTCTTATAAAGTAATTTAAAGGCTTTTGCAGAGCTTTTGAGGATAATTCCATATGTACTTTACCTTGATAGCTTCTTATAAACAAATAATATATGATGAAAGTTTGAATCTTCACTCGTGTCAGCAATGATGAAAGGAGGTCACGATTTTATTAGTATGTATAACACTTCAAGTTCCTCGAATATGTATAGCACAGGTCTTCAACTCAGGCTTACAGCTTTCTTTTGTGAGTAGAAAATGAAATAAGCTAATCTTTAGGTTTGAATGATGAAAGTCTGAAACTTGCCCCAAATTCTCTTGTAAATCTGATTGTAATCTCATGAGGGTTCTAGAACTTTGGAGAGCATGTTCCACTCCATGTAAGATGGTTTATGTTTCTTTCAGGTTTTCATATTTTAAAGTTGAAGTCTTAAGGTAGGCTTGAATGTCTACAGTTAAATGTGCTCATTATTTCAAATTCTTCTCTAGGTCTTTTTAAATAGCAGCTTGTCACATTGAAAAAAGACAGTGCCCCAATTATACAGAAAATTATATTGTGCCTCTATTAACTATCTCACAGCACAGCTGTATAGAAGGTTTGCAGGTCTGTATGCATGTGAAATGTGTAATGCTGAAAAAATTATATAGTATATATTTTATAAAACCTTTAATAGAAAATAATCTCATAGAATCTGACTTTAACATATTTCATATATATTTTAGCATATATATATATATATATATATATATATATATATATATATATATGCTAAAAATATGATACTGGAAATTGAACTAAAGCCAAGGTCTTCATCACCTCTTTTATTGTTTTACTATTTTAGGAGCAAAGTCTTGCTAAGTTACTAAGTTACCCAGGCTGAATAGGAACTCCTGATATTCCTGAAAACTCATTAAAAACAAAAGTACCCCATGGTTTACTTATATCCTTTTTTTTCCATACTGAGAATCAAACTCAGGACCTTGCACTTACCAGGCAGGCACAGTACCACTTAGCTATGCCCAGTTCACTTCTATTATGAAATATATTAAGATATTGTTTTACCATTCATCACCACAACAAGGGCATATTTTAAGATGTCTCAGCGGTAGGTACAATTTACTGGTTTTTATTTTAATCCCTTTTTCTTTAGTCTACATTGCAACTATTCAGTTGGAAATCTTTTGCTTAATTTCCAATCAGAAAATTTACCATGTCGTACTATGAAGTTGAAATGATAAAACTGGTGCCTGTCCTTGCATCTTTCCTATTAAAAATTCTACACCAAACATTAGCTTCAACAAGGGGAAAATGTTTATATTTTTACATATGCCATTGCTAAGGCCTCTAAATCTATACCTTATAGAATGAAGAGACACAAGGATAAAGAACTGTGTACAGTGTAGGCAGGAAAGTAACTTTTAGCAAACTATATTTTATTCACTTTGTGCTCAAACAAGAGTTGATCCTGTTATCAATTGTCTTCACTTGGTACTGTAGAACTTGTACTCTTCTCTTCCATAGCTGTCAAGATTTAAAGTCATGATCCCAGTTCTTGAAAAGAACAATTTTAATTCATTTTGCCTAATCTGAGATCTTAAAATAGACCCCCCATAAAAAAATGAGTATCTATTTTTTAACTGCTTCAGGAAAAAAGTAGCCATTCTCCATCAATTTATCAGCCCTAACCAAAAGAAAAAGACTACCTAATTTTAAATCTGATGTTTCATTCTGTTATTTAATCATACACTTTTATGCTGGGCCTTAGTGAAAAAATGAACTCACTTCTTTCCAACTCAAGAAACTTTCTCTTCTTCTTTGTCTTTCTGTGAAGCACAATAGGTACAGTCTTTGCAAGTCACCTCATGTCATCCTTCAAAAGCACAAATCTATAGATAGTAACAGGGAATCATTAATTTCATTTCACAAATATTTTAGTTCCTTTGTAGACAACTAATATTTTAACAGGTTATAAAGTTGTGAACCACTTTCCTTCTATTTCTACCTTTGACACTTGGCCTAACCTTATTATTATCCTAATTATAACTCTACCTTGAATTCTCATCAAACAATTATTTCTCTAAATAGTACAGCATTCTCTTATATTGTCAGCATGGAATTATAATTTTATCATTAATTCCCCAAATTTTCAGTCATTCAGTAATCCAACATCACACATCTGCTGAGAATGGTTATTTCTTGTTACATTAATCACAGTGAGGATACAACTGTAAAACAAATAAAATTTGTTTTATTTTACACATTAAGGATATAACAATGTGACAATCCCTTTATTGCATTTTTTATAGTAAGAATTCCAGACAGTAAATAAATTATCATAGAGTAAGAAGTTCATGAGTACTATGATGACTTTATTAGTGAACCTTAATGTAATGATGAATGAAGCAAAGGTCAGAGGTGTGCCTCATGTGAGTGAGGAACCAAGAAGGTGGTTATAAGAAACAAAACATACACGTGTTGGTCTATAGGTCTTGCTCTATCTCGGTCTTGACCATCCAGCAGAAAAGTATAAAAATGAGGTATACACTACGGGGCCATAATAATAAGTTGAGCTGTAAATGGCTATGGTCGACAACTTCACTATTGTTGTGGAATGCTGGACTGTGTTGGATTGTGTCTTCAAGTTCAGACACCTAAATTAGATGAATGACAATGGAGTGCCCATCTTTGACAGGTGTAGACAAAGGAAGGGGTATAGAGAGGAAGAATCATGAGGTGTGTGTATGGACAGTACATTTGGGATAGATAACGCCGTGCTTCTACATAATTCTATGAGAGGCAAGATCTGCACTAATGGTGGTTGGACAGGATATTATGTCGGCTTCTAGTACTATGGACAACCACTAGGAAAATAACAAGGTAGAAACTATTAATTATTGAATTTTTGGTGTAATTCAGGTATAAAAAATAAGATACATAAACAGCTACACTCTTTATTTACTGATAAGAGACATACAGTATAATAATGTCTGTAAGTATAATATCATGTATGCACCTTCTATTATACCAAAACATTATGAAATCAGTTTGCAATGTATTAATTTATCAAATCCACCTTGTCAAGGTATCTTAAAACTCTCATTGATATTTGTACTTCAATAAAATAAAAATTAAAAAATAAAGTGAATTATAAACCAAAAAAAGAAAAAGAAGAAAGGAAGCAAGGAGAATATAGGGAAAGTAGACAGCAATGAGAGGAGAGGCTGGAATGTGCAGGGCCTTGAGTGAGAAGCTGAGGCATTGGAGGACTTTAAGCAAAAGAAAAATCTGGTTACAAGTGACATTTCTCTTAACAACCTCTTATTGAACAATGCCTAATTTATAAATTCAAACAAATCAGCTCTTTTTAGTCTTAGAGATTTTTTATTTTTTATTTTATTTATTTATTTTTATTCATTTTAATAAGAGAAAAGATAAAACAGCGATGAAATAGTTGCTAAACAGGTTAGTAGGATAGTTACAGTAATTAATATGTTGTATATTGTTGTCTTCATAGGAGTTACTCAGAGGTCAAGATGCAGACATGATATCTTTATCCAAACAATACTAGTACAAACCTCTCTTCTCAATGAATGAAGAGAACTTATCTGCATATTTATCATATCCATATATATATATATATATATTTATATTTATATTTATATATATATATATAAATCGTTCTTTATTCATACTTTTGCAAAGTTAGTAACACATGACACTAGGTTGCCTCATGACTAATAGCTGACCTTAATCAGATAGGATGTTTGTCTAAGGAGTGAGGTAGCTTGTTTGCTTTAGGCACTGGGGCCACAGAGGAAAGTGTTCAACTATTCATAGTGTGCCTAAGAAGAGTCACCCAGAGAGAACAAATTCTCTCAGGCTTTCACAGAGAGTAAAATGGTCAAGCAACGGCCATGACTCATCCACATGGCTGACACTGATGAAAGATCTGTAAGGTGTACATGGTTCTAGGGTAAATCCTGAGGGGATTTGACTGACCTTATCAGATAGCAGAAGTTCCATGTTTAGTTAAACAGGTATTACTTTAACTTGGTCTTAACCATCCAGCATAAAAGTACTACCATGCAGTATAAAAAGTAATGCCATATTAATTTTCTGAGCTATAGAAGACTCAAGCCAACAACTTCTGAATATTGCCAGTTGTACTGGTAACTCACTACTTTTTGTGGCCCATTGGACTATTTTGGGTTGTTTTGCTGAATTCAACTACTACCTTTGGACTGGCTTCAAATATGAAAAGGTCCATTAGAGACTTTTTCACATACATCTTCTCTAACTACAGTGGAACACCCATCCTGACAAGACAAAACAAAATGGGCAATATGTTGGGAGCCACAAAGCCAGGAAATAAATCACCTATGCACATGTATAGATTTTTATCCAAAAGCTTTTTCAGGTGTCTACTTGGGTATATCCTGTGCTCCTAGAAGTCAAAATGTCTGAAACTGAAGCTCTGACCCCTTCTACAAATGGTGATTCCTCCGATCTTTGTTCTCAGTTAATTTTAGTGCTCCTTTGCTTCCTCTGTGCTCATGCTCTTTATTATTAACCCTCATCTAATATTTCATCAAATCTTGTTAGCACTCCAATAATGTAATAACCAAATACTGAAACATTTCTGCTACTAATCTAAAAATATTAAAACAAAAATAATGATCTACTTTCACTCAGTTAGAATGGGCTCCATGGGAAACAGATTTAGAAGGAGCAGAAACCAGTGGGCAAGATGTAGAAGTTATCACATTAATACCTATGACAAGTGATGGTTTCTAGGACCAGAATAAAATTTGTGACTGGAGGTCATGGTGAGGATTTCTAATTCCGTGGTATATTCTGGGTTATTGAACATGACATGTGAGAAGGAGTAATACTTCTTCTGAGTTATTTTTTGCTTTATTAACTGGAAACACAGGACTTGAACTTAGAAAAACAGTACTAAGCATAGAGGAAGTGTAGGGAGGACAAGAGATCAATTTCCAACATGCTTAATTGGGAACTCAATTAGATATCCAAATGGAAAAAGCAAGCTTTTATTTCAAGAGACAACTTTAAGCATCAGATTGGACACAGTCAAAAAGGAAAAAGAAGAGCTTGAATCTATTCTCTGAGGCATTCCAATTTAATATTCTGGGCCCAAAGCAGAGAGATTGTAACTCAGCATTTCAGGCTCTGTTGGTAAATCAAGATGTATGAGCTGGTTGTGGTGACACATGCCTATAATCCCAGAATTAAGGAGGTTGAGGCAGGAGGATCATTGTGAATTTGAGCCAGCCTGGCCTATATAGTGATGCCCTGCCTGATTAAAAACATGTCAAGATGTAGACCAATCATTCGTTAATTAATTAATTAATTAATTAATTGGTACAGAGTCTCCCTATGCAGCCTGGACTGGTAGTGATCCTCCTGATGAGCCTCCTCAGCAGTGGGATTACAGGCATTCACCATACGCTCAGTTTCAGTGGCCAGCATGAAACACTAGAGGAACTGGGGCTGGCACAGAATGTGGTGCACAGGATTGAACTCGGGACCTTGCCCTTGTCAGGTTAGGTACTTAGACCCCTGAGCTATCTCCCCAGCCCTATTCATTGAATAAATGGAGGTGAAAGAATAGGTGCATCTGGTGGGAGATGTTTCCATAAAGTTGGATGTAAAAGTGATATTTTGATTAGAGTGGATTAAGAGAAAAATGAAAAGAGAAAGTCATGTATTTCTAAACTCTGTTCACATTCATTAACATGGTATTTATTTTGCAATTGCTTTCATTCCATTATTTCACTTAATCCATAGGCTTAGTGTAAATGCTGATATATTATTGACTTCACTATTGATGATTTACAATCTGTTTTACTAGCAGCATTATTGTTACTGGGGAATGCTGTCAAGTCATTCTTCACAAGAAGAAATTTTTCTGAATATTACCCAGGTAATCAGATGTATTCTTATCTGTGAGCAAAGTGGTATAATTTTAAATTAAATGTCATATTAATAAACTTATGTTATGCCTTATCTATTTCCTTTTAAGTCACTAGAATCTTTCAGTTCTTGTAACAACCACATGAACTGCAGTTAAAACTAAGCACAACATTCTCTGATTTGTCTTAGGCTACAAAGAGCACTATTGTTACATCTCAAAAGTATGAGTATCTGAGGACTCTTAAATTGGACTAAAAAAAAAACCATGCTACTTTAAGGAGCCTGAAAATAAATGCAAATTTCAATATAAGGTACTTTGTTCAAAATTGTGGTCTCTCAACAATGCAATATTTAATAGTAATTTAACATGCACAGATTGACTATCTTTGCAATTAGACCCCAACAAGTTAAAATATGCTTTAAAGAATAAAAGGATAAACTCTCAGCTATTTTTGGTTCTAAGAATAAATCACTTTCACAATATTATCTTGCCCCAGACTACAGATTAAATTTGCTAGTAACTTAAATAATAAAATTCAAGTATTCAGAGACACGTCCACATTTATTATTTCAACTGTTTAATTTTCCTCTGGGTGCATGTATTAATTAATTAATGTTCTGCCCTTCTTATGTGATGACTTGCTTAAAAATGGTAGAATTATTAATAAAGAATATTTCCTTTGCTTTAGCATATTTAGGGCAAAGACCAAATACTTGAAATACTTCAAGTTCTTGGGTTTATGACAACCCTAAATAAAAGCAGGAATGTTTCCCAGATATACCATGAAAGATGAAAAATGAACACTAACCAAAAGGAAAATTCAAAAGCTCACTTTTTTAAACACTAAAATACCCAAACACAACACAATAATAATTATTCATAACAGTAATTTGATACTGCACATGAGGGGACATATCTGTAATCCAAGCACTTGGGGTGGCTGAAGCAGATTTGCAAGTTCAAGAACAGTCTGTACATTAGTGAGACCCCCATCTCAGATTAATTAATTCATAATAGTAATAATGGCAATAATAATATAAAAGAGCTGGGAATGTAGCTCAGTCTAAATATCTTATTTTCAAATCTGAGGACCACCAAAATAAAATCAAAATAATCTCTGTAGAATCAAGATTTCAAATTGAGTATGAATGACCCCAAACCATTCAGCATAAGAGAAAGCTTTTCTTTAATCTAAAAAATAATTACTGTCAAACAAGGAAGTAATATAACCTTATTTTTAAAAAAGCATATTGATAAAAGTTGGAGTAGTGGAGAATATTCATTATTAATTGATAACAAACTGTTGATTTTTATATATTATCCTTATGAATTGAAATAATTCTCACTTACAAAATTCTGGGTCCTATAATTTGGGGTTTCATATTTTCCATCTTTCAACAAGTTCATTCAACAATTCTCCATGCAGATATAAATAGACATCAAACATTTAGGCATGGTAAGCTAAAGAAAATGTGATGAAATTAACATTGTTATATCAACTGTATTATAAGACTTCAAATATATGTTTGAGAGAATAAGGGTGTTGCAGAGGCAAAAAAAAGTCTAGGATTTATCAAATTTTACATATTTTATTATATAACATGTATAATGCATATATATATATATATATATATATATAGTATAATGCAGCCCAAGGCTATGAATCTCATAACACAAACCAAAAGCTACATACACTCTATTACCAGATCAAGGTAAGTATTTGTTTCCCTGGAATAAAACTTAGCTCCTTTGCTTTAAAATCCTAAGGAAAAGAAAAGGTGAGAATAGAGTTTGAGATGTTCTTGCTAATGTTTCTTCCCATCCAGAAAACTTTCTTGGATAGTCTCCCAGCTAGCCAATGCCACACTGATTTTACATTCAAAACTGGATAAAGAGACAAGCTGATTGCTTCTGTGGTGAAGAGTAGGCAATGTGGAATATGCAAAATCACATACCTCCAATTCTTATGAAATAGCTCAGTTCTGGTGATTTTAGAAATGTAAATTTTTGCAAGCAGGTGCAGGGGTCAGGGTGTTCGATCTCAGGGGCTGCCGTACCACCTCCGCCCCCAGGGACACACTGAGACAAAAGGTGAGACTGGGTGTGATGGTGCATTCCTATAATCCCAGCTCTTGGGAGGCTAGAAACAGGTGGATCACTAAAAGTCTGATCTCGTAGTGAGATCCTGAACACCCTGTAGACGTTTCCCTAAAATACAAAAAAAGGAAAGAAAAAGAAGTGTAAATTTCATAAAAGTGAGTTAATAGCTGTAGCCACTTTTACTCTGTAATATAAAAAGAGGATTCTATGATGTACAACTTAGCAGGATCCTTATAAGTATTTATTTGTAAGCCCTCAAATCCAAATAGATTTTTTCCTTCACTGTCTTCATAGTAACAAATGGAATCACTACCCACTACTGTGTGCAGAACTAAATTCTCCAGCATGGCATCTGAACATTATTTTTAATTTCACATTTAATCACTCATCAGTTTTCATCAGTTCTGCTTGTCTATTCCACCAACATCTTCCATGTAGACTGCCTTATTAGTTTTAGTCCCTTTTGTTGGCATTTACACCTTGTAGTCTGTATACGCGAGACCTAGATTGCCTTATAAAATGGAAATAAACTCATAACATCACCAATGATCCCAATCAACAAGATACTGTTTTTCATTCTCCTTTTTTTACTTTGATTTTCTTCCTTACCCCTTTAGCTGCAATGTTTTTAAAGAGCTATTTAACATGCAGTTTTTTCTGAAACTAGCCTGTCTTTTATAGAAAAGTTGCTGGAATATGGAAAACAGATCATGTATGTAGTTTATACCCAGTTCTTGTATTACTGATACTTTTCATTTTACATTTTTTGTAATGAATGACCCAATACTGACATATAACAGTTAGATGACTGTGTCTCTAGGATGCAATACTGAACACTTATAACTAAAAGGAGATGTTGATTTGGGCACATCATTTGTCAATTCTCAGGTTCTGATGCAGAAAGAGCATGGCAGAAGGACCTGGGCAGCGGAGAGCAGGGGTGGCACAGGGGAGGGAGAAAGGCCTTTGGTGAGCTGGCCCCTCATACCAGGTTAAGCTCATCCATGGTAGAATCCAATGGCCTTCCCAGTGTCCTCGTGTTCCAGCCAGCTTCCGAAAGTCCTGCGCCTGTGCCCGAGGGTGTTGGGAGCTGTTTCAAGCCCAAACCACTAAGAAGTCCATCAGTTCTTACTGTCTTGTCTGCTGGAGGACGTCATTGAATGTTGACACATTGCACATAGTTGTGTATCTTTAGGTGTCTCCTGGTGTGAGCGATTAAGAGGCTCATCTTGCTTAAATGCCCTTAAAGGCTTTGAGGCTTATAGGTCAAACATGTTGCAGAAACTTCTTTTTTTGTTGTGTAATCTTTTTATTTCTTTACCTATTCAGTACAGAATCTCACTACACACCTCTCACTCAGTGATCTACTTGTCTCAGAATCCCCAGCCCTGGGATTGCAGGTGTGAGCCACCATGCTTGATTTCAGTTGCTGGCACTGTGTGCCTAGGATTCCGAGGTCTGTATGTCATATAGGATGGCCATAAAACCCCAAGCATTTTGCCTGTCAGGCAGATGCTTAGAAAGCTGAGCTATTTTCCCAGCCCTGCAAAGTCTTAACTGACAGTTGTTTGATTTGTTTGAATTTAAGAATATTTATTCTATATTTTTAGTTACAAATCAAAGCCATGTACTCATTGTGAACACGGTTTCCATGCTGGCCAACTGAGGATTCTTTCAGCTCAGACCTGCGTGACTTTCATGATTGGTTTCTTGTTTCATCGTTAGCAGTGTGCTAGCACTCACTTTTGGTGCTATAGAATGCACTAGGCATATCCTACACATCACCTGTGATCCCAGAAGCATCCAGTTCTCTAAGTGGGTCTAATTGTCAGGCTCATGGTCAGAGACTGAAGGCTGAGAATGCAAGTGACAATGAGGTGCTGATGCGCTCTGAGTCCAAAGCCCAAATAGTCTGTGGGTCCTTTGTCCAAAGGTACAACAGGATGTCTCCACTCCAGAAAAGAGGGAAAATTGGTATTTCTACTGTGTTGTTGTTATACCTATAAACACAAATAGTTTGATGGTTCCTACTTCCTTTAGGGTGAAGACTGACATCTCATGCCCCATCCAATGATTAAAAATGTCAGTAGCTTCCAGAAATACCCTCACAGACGGACTCAGAAATAATGCCTTGTGTCTATCTAGGTATCTTTCAATCTAATGAAGAAGATGAATACCATCAACACCATCTGCTCCTTCTGTTCAGCTTTAGTGCTGTACTCAGCTACTGACACGTAAGCTACCTGCTTCCGTGACCCTTAAAGTTGCAGGTGGCATGTTTGGGGGCTTCTAAGTCTTCATAATCCTATGATTCAGTCTTGTTAGTAAATCACAATCTTGATTTCTTTCTTTCTTTCTTTCTCTCTCTCTCTCTCTCTCTCTCTCTCTCTCTCTCTCTCTCTCTCTCTCTCTCTCTCTCTCTCTCCTTCCTTCCTTCCTTCCTTCCGTCTTTCTGTCTATCTGTATATATAAATATTAGTTCTGTTTTTCTGAAGACCTTGAACATAGGTTCATATGCTTTGAAGATTATTAGGTCTTCTTGGAAAATTGTTCCTTGTATGTTTATATAATAATATTGTTAAGGCCAGTGGTATAGCTCAGTGGACTAAGTGCTTGCTTAGGTAAGCACAGGGGCCAGGGTTCAATCTCTGCATGCTGCACTATCCTCTCCTTCAGGTGCACTGAGCCGGCGATGGAGTCCGGATGTGGTGGCGTGCGCCTATAATCCCAGCACTAGGGAGGCAGAAATCAGTAAGATCACTATGAGTCTGAGCTGTGTATGAGACCCTGAACCAAAAAAGCAAAAAAAAAAAAAAAAACCCTAGATAATAATATTCTTTTGCCCTGATAATCCTGCCACAGTGAAATCTTCTATTTCTGAAATAAGTATAGCCACATGGGCTTTTGTGATTAGTATTAACATGCTATAACTTTCTCCATACATTCCCTTTAACTTATTTTTGCTTTATATTTAAGGTAAGTATTTTGTTTATGGTTTTGCAGTGCTATGGTCAAAGCTAAATAGTACCCAGGTATTCTATCTCTGAGCTAACCTCTGACCCTTAAAGTTACTTCATATACAAAACATGGAGTTGAATCTTGGTGTTCTATAGCCAAACTTGAAAATGTTTCTTTTTGTTAGTGCCTTTAGACTACTCATCTTACAAATGGTACTAGGTATTTGAATTTATATTTGGTATGTTGGTAACTCTTGCGTTTGTCTTTTCCACTAATTTTCTGTTCTAAGCCACATCACATGTTCTACATTTCCAGCTCTTCTTTCATATTTTGTGAACCTGCTTACATCCATTTCATCATAACTTGTGCTATAGTCACCTAAATCATTATTAATTAGATATCATGTAAATTAGCAATAAGATTAATTTTGCCTTTAATTCTTTTTGTGCTCTACACTTTTTATTGCAGATCTAAATAACTGAACTATGTCCACTTCTGTCTGCCTAAAGAACTTTTAACACTATCTTTACATGCTTACTGTTTTATTTTATCATTCTGTTCTGATATTTCATTGTTTTAACTCTGTGCAAGTCTGGGTAACCACTCCTTCATAAATTATCACAGGAAGATTATATTTTATAACTCCTTGTATTTAACTATGTCAAATACAAATTATTTAAATAGGCTATATACTTGAATTCAAATTATTTAACTATTAAACATATATTTAAAGCATTATGGAAACATATTAAAAGTAACTGTATTTTACCTATGTTGCAGTTTAACTTTGATATAAAATCATAGATTTTAAAGACCAAAGGCAGTTGTCATATCACAGTAAGGAAGGTTGACACAATGGGACCCCAAGACTGAGCCCCACCTGAGCACTTAAGCAACTCACGGAGCCCTGGTCTCAAAAAAAAAAAAAAAAAAAAAAAAAAAAAAAAAAAAAAAAAAAAAAAAAAAAAAAAAAAAAAAAAAAAAAAAAAAAAAAAAAAAAAAAAAAAAGGAGGGGAATGAGATAGCTCCTCAGACTAAACACCTACTTAGGCAAGTGCAGGGACCTGGGTTCAGTCTCTGCTCCAGCACCCCCCCCCACCAGGCACACTGTGCAGGTCACCAAACTAGGCTTGATGGTGCACATCTGTAATCCTAGTGGTAGGGAGGCTGAAAACAGGAGGATCATTATGAGTTCAAGCTGTACAATGAAACCCTGTACCAAATACATTAAAAAAAAAAAAAAGCTGAACATAATTATTATAAAGCAAGTCTCATCACTTCAGGAATTTGGAATCTGGAAGTAATTGAAACTCATAATTTCAACCAATGATATTTATTTATTATAAAGAGCATCAGAATCATTTTCCCTTTACCATTTTAACTACCTGCACCGTACCTTCCTCTGATCTTTCAGTATCTTCTTCTCTTAAACTAAGAAAAACATCTACAACTCAGTATTTTTTAAGAGTTCATGTTAATGAAATCATTTGCTTTTTCTTTTAGAGAATAAAAAAATAGAAAAAATATTAGAGATAATGCAGAATCTCACTTAATTACATAGCATAATATAATATGAATTCAACAACGGTTTCCATTTGTATATTGTTGTCTTCCAATTAGCTGTCCACTATACCAGATATAAGCATGCAAAATTGTTCAAAAATTAAAAAGAAACAATTTAAGCATAAACTATTTCTTTCAATTTGTCTAGAAATCATGAGAACAATTATATATGTTTCTTTTTCCCTTTGTTCTTTTGTTTTCTTGTTTCCCTCATACCAGTTGTTCCTTTTCTTTAAACAGTTCCTTTTCCTTTCACAGCATCTCTTGTACCATTCAGATTTTATTTACTCTACCATGTTCTTACACTAGGGAGACAGCTTGAGGAAAATATTGGACACATTGGAAAATAATAAAATATTAAAAATTTAAAATATCATTATACAATTGGAATATACATACATAAATATTTCTATATTCACACCTATGTATATGTACATGTGCATTCATACTGATGCATGTATGGTTACCTATATATTAATATATACATTAATATTAATATATTCATATATGCTTATACATTTCATATGAATATGCAATACATATTGTAAGACAGGCATTATGAAATGAAAGTCCTTCTGCACAGAATTCTTTACTGACAAATATTATAAACCTTTTTGCAAGTATGAATATAGATCCTGGGTTATCATTTCTAAAGGCTTTATAACATAAGTTTATAACATAACATTTGTAATAGTTGATAATTCAGTTTTTGCTCAATCATTTTTTATTCAATTTTGTACTCAGTATTTTAGTACATTCATATTCTGGAGATGTGTAATTATTCTCTTAACATAAATCTATGAAATTTAGAATTACTGGATTTTATATTATAATTTTTAGTATTTAAACATCATATCAATATTACTCAAAGCTACTGGTGTCCAGTTTTAATTCCAGTTTTAATTCTCTTTATGTGAATATATACTTATTAAAAATTAGAACTTTTAAAATTTTCAATGCATTTTAAACGTATTTCAACATAGACAATAATTTTGTAGGAAATAGCAAACTATACATTATATACACTGTAGTATCTCGATATATATTGATACAATGAAAAGTCCTTAAGTATGGTCTTAGGGTACCACATTTTCAGTAATTATTTTATCTCTTTCAATTTAGTAATATGGAAATTTATTCTCTCAACAAACTACAGTTTAAATTTTAGAAAATTTGACTACATTTCTATGTGTATCTCACATAGCATTTACAATTACATTTGATATTTATGTGTAAAACATGACTATCTCCGTAGTCACTCAGCCGTCAATAACACACAGTGGTGAGACTTTGTGGCTTGCGGCTGTGAGTGGTCACAAAGCTGCTGCTTCAGGCCCGTCGTCTTCACCTCCCATCTGATCAGTAAAGCAATGCAGCCTTGGATCTCAACAAAACTATAGATGGCTAACTCTCATAAATCTCTGAGATTAGTATAAATTTTTACATTAATGTGGACTTAGAGCCCCCATGTAGGATGCCTACAGTTATTTTATCTTTTGCAATTTAATAATAAAAAATAAATGTATTCTCTCCTCAACCTATCACTTCAATACTACAAAATTTGACTACATTTTTATTCTTAAATATTTATTTCCTTGATTCAATAAATATGATTCTCAAACACTTTGTAAAGAAAAGCAGTGTTCGAGATACAGGCTTGGAGAATCTTATAATATCCATAAATATATAGTACTAAAAATATCTAATTATTAAAAACATTTTTCTAAACATCTTAGACCTTCAATAAGGAATAGCAACTTTTCTAATTTAATTTCTGTGTAAAAGCATCAACATCTTGAATCCTAAAGCCAGGATTACATTCATAAAAGCTAAATTTATTTTCACATCTGGAGAAGAATTAAATCAATAGTCATATAGCAAAGAACAAAAGTTGGATAGTGTATTCCACTGGGTGAAGAAAAAGATACCACAAGGTAAAAGTAGATGTTAACACACTAATGATCATTTTTTAATAACAGAAGGACCTTTCAGTGCAAAAATACCAATATATTTTTTTCATTGCTGTCTTCTCTTTCAGCTAACCTTTGAATGAGAGAAACTTCTGCTGATGTCAAATGACCACAAGGATATTAGCAACTGGACTCGGAGCCTGCCAGCCGCTGTTGGGTATATCTCCTTTACCAAACCAGCTTTCTTCACTACTGCCACTGACCTTGCAAACAGCTCCGACAAAGGTCGGAATGGATTCATTGATCAGCTAGACCAAGCATATGACAGTCTGAGCCTTAATTGAATCCCAAAAGGGGGCAGACTGGGTTTTTATTACAGAGGCCAGCCGATAGCACTCATTAAAAGCTCCACAGACTGTGTGGTTTACTAATTAGTTTATTATACAGACACCTTGACGATGGGCAAAGTTGTCATTTTGCCCTTTATCGCACAGGGGATGTTGTTAAAAGTTTAATCAGCTAACACTGACCAAGTTAGCTTGGCAGGCTGTGGATGGTCATTACTAAGGTCACTCCTGCTGTAGCAATTCTGACAGGGTCACAGCATGAACTTACAATAAAGAGAGTGTTACATAAGGTAAGAACTCACCTGAAGGGGACCCCGGAAAAGAGATGTGCCCTGCAGGGAGTAGGAAACAGATGGGCTGTTAGGACAAGTGAATCCTTTTAAAGTTTATCTTTGCCTGCCCTGTTTAACATATGCTTCCTTAAAAGATGGGGCACACAACTACTTTGATGTGTTCATCAAAAAATAAGGTCAGTAACAGTTTGTTTTTAATGTGTGTATTTTGAGATTTTGGCCAAAAGTAGGAGTATCTGATAAAAATTAATTTGCCATGCTATGTTTAAACTTTACATAGTTTCAAATGAGTTTTCTATCTTAGGCTATAATTATTATCATTGTTATTATTAATACTCAAAATACCATTTAGCTTACTGGTCGATTCTATAAGAAAACTCTAAATTATCACCTTTTTTCCAATTTATTGGGTTTTTAAAAATTCCTTAATGGATTCCTTTCAAAAATATATATATACTCTCTAAAGACAATTCTTTTAATTTGTCTGAGCAAGATGATGAAGTAAGTGAAGTGTGAGAAAACTTACCTAATACAATCAGTAATGGCATACAATATTAGGTTAAATTAAAAATCATTGATAAATTTAAAATGCAGGAAAATATAAATTAGTAAAATGTTTATATTGTGATGCTTATTTTTAATCAGTAGAGAGATCTCATTCTGTACTTTTAACAGAATTGGTCATTTGCTCAATCCTAGTCAATTGTCCTGGATGAAGATATGGTAGAATTTCATTTTACAAAGTATCTGTTTATGTACATTAATGCATTTTGTCTGTATTCATGGTTTACCAAGGTGTGCTCACAAGTTTAGAAAGACAACTCTACATTTTTTCTATATATTGTCTTTGTATATTTAAATCTCTAGCAATCTCTATAAAGCTGAAATTTAGACCCATTTCATGCAGTGTATCAGTTGTGTTGATCCGGACTTGATCCTTTGAAATTGATGCTTTTACTAGTATATAATCTTATGTTATTTTCAGCATCAGTTATCATATCTGAAGCATGAAGATTTTGTGATAGTAAACCCATGTGGGTTAAACAAGAAAAGAATATGTTCAAAGAACACATTTACTTTGGATACAGCAAACTTTTATTTGGACAATACCATGAAAAATAATACATGACACCGAAAGGCACCTACCCTGGGGATTAAAATATGATTTAATACATGTATGGTTGCATTGAAGGCTTTACAAAAAGGGGAGAAATATTTTATATTGCATTGAAATGACAGAAGACATTTTAGAAGGCATTGTGCACTATGCAGACTGGAATTGAAGGAGGAGCAAATGTACATCTAGCATTGAGGCTCACTGCAGGGCTTGGGCAAAAGAGGTCTCAACACTACTATTTTGTTATCGATAACATTTAATAATTAAGGATGAAAGCTTTGTTATACTACAAAAGACAATTTAAAGGAAAATACAAGATTATAAACTGGGAAGATGTATTTGCATCCCACAAATCTTGCATGTATATGTGTTACTCTCTATACAATTGTATCTAAAACAGTAATTTAAAGAATTTTACTAGATAAAAGAGAAAAATAGAAAAATACAACTTCAAGAAATTATCACAAGTTCTTTGAAATACAACTCTGATTAAAGTGAATGATAATACTAAAATATATATGCTAAGGAAAGATGGGAAATAAATCAAGAAATACAACCATTAGAGCAAGGCAAATAGCTGAGCAGTATAATTGCCTGCCCTGAAAAACACAAAAACAAAAGAGACTGAGAGAAAAAATACAAGCACTAGCAGAAATATGTGTAGAAGGTATATGCTGTTCCCAAAAAAGGAAAGAGGAGGATAAATTACTTGATGTAATGATGGCAAGATAGCTCAGCGGTCTAAAAGCGCCTGTTTAGGCAAACTCCCAGGGACCACGGTTCGATCCCCAGCACCACATGCCATGCCAGCCCCTCACCCCCAGGGCGGGCAGAGCTAACCCCCCCCCAAGAAAAGGAATCCGTGATGTGTAGCGAGCTACTGTAATAAATAAATTTTTAAAAAATAAATTAAAAAAAAAGAACAAAAATTTTGTCTAGCCAAATTTTTAATGTTCCTATGATAATGAAATATGTATTAGGCAGCAAAAATCTGTGAGGTTCCAGGTCCACTATGCCAATGCAACATAGTTTGTTTCTTGAATTGTTTAATGTTTTTCTCCTACATAAATGCAGAGAGTGAGAGCAAGCAATTTTATCTTCTGTTCATTTATGTTCCTTGTTTACTTAAAAGTTTGTGCCATAAGCATACCATTAATATTTCAACAATGAATGAAGAAAAGGATAATAATAAGAAATAATAAGAAAATATACTAGTGAGTCTATAATTCAATGTTAGTGTGTCATTTTAATAAAATCTCAATAAAGATATGCTAGATAAGGTTGGAATTTTACTCATTTTCACTTTCAGTAATTTTTCAGGAAGAAAACCGTAATGGGAGCAATATAAACAAATTTGTTAATTTGGAACATATTTAGGTAAATCTAAGTTATAGATGTTATAAAAAAATATTGGTACTTGGTTTATAAAAACAAGGTTACATATAGTAAGTTAACAGATCACGTTTTCCATGTGTAGTTCTTCATTTTTCCACCTCAAAAAAACAAGCATCCTTGCATAAAGTGAAAAGTGGAAGTCAAGGGGAGGGGAGGTAGAATAGAAATAGTATTACTATGCATGATAAAAGGAATTATAGAATCGTAAAAGTATAAACAGGGCCTAAATGTTTTCCTTCTTTCAATAAGCTTTTAAAAACTTTTCCCCAGGGACTGGAACATAGAGGGTTGAAGTCTCTAGTTGGAGACCAGGAGGGTAATGGCATAAAGAAAATAATAATCACTTCCATAAATATAAGCAAAACAGATTATCACACAAGAAAATTTTAGAAACAAACTTATACCTACTGGTTGACTTTCTGCAAATACGACTTGAAAGAGTCACTTAAAAGCAAAAGAACAAATGGGTAAAATGACAAAGAAGTCAGATCCAAGCCTGATCATGGAAACAAAAATCACAGGAGACTAGCTAGAATATACAGGAATCTGGAAGGTGAGTAGAGCCAAAGGCCCAGGGCAACCAAGAGAATGCTAAAGTAAGCAAAGGCCATATGCAAGATGGAAGTAAATTTCATGATTTTTTTCTTAGTACTTGAATCATTCTTTGGGTGTGGGTGCAGCTGCAGAGTTTTGTAAATGACACAGTTGATGTATGCTATAGAAATAAAGAAGCTCTTGCAATAGAAGAATATGATATTGGGTGAAATCTTGGGTCCACACAAAACAGTAAGCCCCCAATTTTTCTTATATTATAAATATAAAATCCAAAATTTCCTTTCCAAATTTGTTGTTGAAGTCTAACAAAAGTAGGGATGTCTGAGCAGAGAGACTAAGCATCAGTGAGGACGTTGATGCTTGAGCTTTTAACTGGCAGTACACAGACGAATTGCTGAGCCTGAGCTACCAGACAGTGGGTAAATGTGAGCTCAGTAAGGGCATGGCTATGGGTGGAATGGTGTTAACTCAGCTCAGCAGGAATGGGACAGTGCAAGTCAGGCAAAGATGACCTCCTCGTCAGGGAATGATTAGGGAAGGAAGGGTGGCCCTGCTGGGTGGCGGTGGTACTGTGCACAATCCAGATGGATGACCAGGTCAAGCCTGGTGTGAGTTATTAAGACCCATCAAATTGATGGCCTGATGGCGTGGCATGAAGAATGATGAGAGGAGGAGAATGTAGAATGAAGAGTCCATGCTGATTGGCTGGAGAAACACACACAAGGAAGATGGCTAGAACACTAGCCAAGGTAGTAGGTGTTCTGGGGATACTGATCACCCAAAGATGGACCAGATCAGGGCGAGGAAAGGATCATGTAGGGAACTGATTCTGTCTGCTCCAGGGCAAGAGTCCATAACAGGAAAAAGGGATGGGTATGTCATAACTGGAGACAGGCTATACACTGCTTGGTTCACACAAGCAAATACATTAAAAGAGACTGAAGTCAGATTTCTTGCTGTTCAGAAAGAGAATAAAAATAGGGAAAAGGAGAAAAGGAAAATAAAAAATACAGAATTGTGTTAGAAGGAGAGTCTCAGTTTAAAATTGAGGTTTTCAGAATATGTGTAGAGATAGAGAAATGTAGGTATAAATGGATGCCAGTGTGTATGTGTGTGTCTATGTATCAGTGTGCACGTGTTTGCTCTGTCCCCAGAGTGACTGGAGTGGTTCCTCTCCACGCTGCGTATAGTAAGTACCAGACCACGTTTTCCACATGCAGTTTTGCATTTTTCACCTCAAGAAATCAAGTATCCTTGTATAAAGTGAAAAGTGGAAGTCAAGGGGAGGGAAAATACAAGTGAACCAGGAACACTTTATTGTGTCTGATAATAAAGACATACTTGAAAAATAATGAAGCTGTCAGCTCACAAGGAGCCAACTTGAAGTTCTCCCGATTGGCCAAATAGAGTGAAATTAATGCATCAACATAAATATGTGTTTGAATTATAAATCATTGACATAACAAATCAATGAACAAGTGATGCTATTTTAAATACAAGATTTAAGAACTCTATCTATGTGTTAGTAGATAACATTAACATAAAGAAATTCATATATATAATATATATATACAATTTATGTGAATTACATTGTTTTTCATCATATGCATAAATCAAAAGAGAAAAATAATACATTTTTCATGTTTGAAAAACATTTATAAAATGTAGCATTCACTTTTAGTTAGAAATTATTCTGAAAATGAAAGTAGCAATACTTATTTCACTTACAACTGCCTCATTTTCCTGACCTGTCTCCTTCTACCTTTGAATACCTACACTGGCTCTTCTGTAACTTGTTTATTTCATGTAAAGAAAGCATTAGTCATTGACATTGTAAAACAATGCAGCCTCGGCACATTTTAATCTCTCATCGACTCTCACTAACTTATATAAATTCTGAAAGCTAAATTGTGAAAGAAAAAACTGTAAAAGACTTAAAACATTATTTAGTTTTCCTGACATCAGAATAAAGGGGGAAATTCATGAGAATTGAGAAGACATAATTACTTGATTCAAAATGCATTGTAGTGATTCACCCTTGAAACAACCGTAGGCAGAATATACACTCGAAGTACTGCACATAGCACTCCATGGTCTGCACTCAGTACTCCACCATCTTCCCAGGGAAAGATCAAGTGTCACTTCCTTTCCCAGTTGTCCCTGAATTTTTCCTGGCGAAAGCTGGTAAGGATATGCCTTCAGCCTTTTATAGTTCATTTCTCCTTTTCTTTTATGTTAATCATGTTACCATTTCTGTGGCCAAATATCTGAGAAAATAACTTAAGACTGAGAGGGCTTATTTTGGCTCATGGTTTGAGAGGTTTCAGTCCACAGACAACTACCCGCGTTTATTCTGGGATACAGATGATAGGAAAAGGTGGAGGCAGAGTGCAGTTGCTCCTCTCCTGGCATCCAGGATCAGAGTGTGAGCAGAAAAAAATGGTTGGGGAGAAAATATGCCCTTCGGACAAATGCGCCCTGTGATTCACCTCCTCACGATGAGACCCATTTCTTAAACTTCTACCACCCCCTATTAATGCCATCCAGCTAACAGCACCACCAGCCAGGTACCCAGACTTCAACAGATGACACTTTAGGAAACATACCAAATCTTGTAACACTTGTTTCTGGAAAAAAAAATAATGACTGCAAAAACTATTAAAAATTTACCTTCTCTCCATGAAAACAATTAGTCGTGGATTGGCTATTTTTCACTTGTTAAAAGCCTTAAAAGATGTACAGCGGTGAGGGAAGGGGAGCAGCTATTCTTGTAGAGAAAATGAAATATGGGGTTGAAAATATAAGTAAGAGTAAATTCTTCCAGTTATATAAATAATATCATAGAAACAAAACCAAAAACAGCAAATGAAATTAAAAGTTAGAGTATGATGTCAAACATAAAAAGCAGGGGAAATCGCCAGCTGTTTATTTGTTCTGGAGATTTTCGCGGGTATCTTTGCTGTTGTCCCAGTGCAGAGCACATGTGCGCTCTCATGGTTCTAATCTTCTCAGCAAACACACTCTCTTTGGCCTCAACTTCACAAGGGCATCATTTTTGGGCCAACCTCCAAAAATTTCATATCTTTCAGCTCTACCTTTTTTACTTCTGGCTCTCACTGTGGATCTAGCTAAAGACAGCTAGTAGTACTCATGCTGCGACGGAAACTTGGGGCTATGGTAACATTTCTTGCTACCAGATTAGTCTTCGAAATCTGCATTGAACCTCATACAAAGTCTTAGGATGTAGAAGAAGAGACAATATTTTTTTCACCAGAATAAAACATATATGATGCCTAGCTCATTTTTCCAATAGATTTTTTGTTTCTAAGTAGAGCCTCTTTGTCTCATTTTTTTTTTTTTTGAGAGAAGGTTTTACTAGGAAGATCAGGCTGTCTTTGAACTCATATAATTCAGGCTCACATGCACCCAACCCTAAGCAAAGCTGCTTGAGCCTCACCTGTGCTACCCACATCGTTATTAACAATCTGATCTTCTGAGCTCTGACCAGAATCTCTATTTAATCTCTGCTTACTCAATTCTAAGATTTCTTTATCTTGCATCTGCAAACCTTTCCAAATCCTTCCGATTGCAAGCCATCTGTAATGGTTTTGGCAACACCTGGGAAGATATAGTCACCGTAACGATCCCAGTTCTCCAGTACCAATTTTCCATATTACTTTCCTTTCACTGGAAAAAAAGACCTTACACACTATTTATTTATTTATTTATTTATTTATTTATGTTTATAGTTTAATGTATTTGTACAGGGTCTCACTATGCAGCATGGGCTAGTAGTAATCTTTTTGTTCTTTTCCATCCCCAACCCTGAGATTAAAGGTGTGCAGCACCATACCAGGTCTGGGTGACTGGCTCAGCACACCCAGAGGCCAGGCCACTTTGTTTAAACACAATTAAAAAAAAAAAAAGAAGAGATTTATGTGGACTCTGTGTTTCAGAGGATTCAGTCCAGTGTTGGTGAGCTCCAAGTCAGAAGGGTATATGGGGGAAAGAGGTTCAGTCCATGGCATTCTGGAAGCAGAGAACAAAGAGCCAGGGGCAATATTCACTCCTCCATGGCATATGTTCAGTCACGTTCCTGTCTACCAGGCTCCATAACCTAGCAGCCCCTTCAATTATGCACTTTTCAATGAATTAATCCATTGAGAAGCAAAGCGCTCCCATGATCCAATCAGTATATAACCCCTCTCCCTTTGTGATACAAGAGAGTTCTGGGAAACATCTCAGATCCAGTTGATTACAGCATTTGAAAATTTGCAAGACAATCATCTAGCACACTTGAGACATGAGGGATAAATGACTTTGACAACAAATGAGGTTTAATTTTAAAAATCACATTCAATTTTTTTTCACAAGTTACAATATGGTATTACCTTACTTGAAATTCAGATTATTATAAGTGAGAGATTCAATTTTTAAAATAATAAAAACTGTTTTGTATAATCTGTTGAATGATTTCATTAAGACTTTATTTAATACTCCTGACAACCTGAGAGAGCAGACAGATTAATTATTCTTCTTGTGCACAAAAATCAAGATTTAAAAATTCAACCTGCATTATCTTTCTGTTAAACTGGATATTTGTCAATTTTCCTTTTTTTGGGCTTCATGATATTTTTTATAAGGAAGAGCTTTGTTTCAAAAATTGGTGTGCATCACAGTGGACCATATTATATTCGCTCTACTATATGTTGATCATAATTAGACACTGTCTTGTAGCAGAACATGTTTTTTTTCTTTTTAGTGCACATATATGACTCTGTTTGTTTTGGATGAACCATCTGTCCAAAGTTCTTGAAAGGCTTACGCTCACAATTAAATGTAATTGAAAGAAAAAATAGAAATTTACAATATAAGAGAATGAAAAACACTAGAATGATTTGGAATACAAATGTAAATGAAAGAAAAAACATCTTAATGCTTCAGAGAGTTCTGTGATAGAGAAACAAGGAAAGAAGTGGAATGAAAGAGAAAATTTCCAGTGTGATATGGCACAAAAATAATCTATGAAAAGTCTGAGCACAGAGCATGCAACGATGACAAGCAGGTGTCAAAATGGCAAGGTCCACGTAGGACTCAGTAAGGATTTGAGGCTTTGTTACTTCTGCTGAGACAGAATGTGTTCAACTGCCTGCTACCATTTAAAATATATCATTTCTACCATTGAGTTGGAGGTGGAAACAGACTTATGAATAAATAGGGCTAAGTAGAAGATACAGAAACAACGCCAAACACACTCAGTTATGTTATCTTTAACAAAGGGATCAAACCCTTTTGCTAGGGAAAAGACAGCCTTTTTAACAAATGGTACAAGGAAGAGCTGGATATCTACATGTCAGAGGTGGAACTTAGAGCTATTACTCTAACCGTACACTAATCTAAAATCAGAATGGATCAATGATCCTAACATTAGAAGAAAACTAATCTTTTAGAAGACAAAATTAGGTAAAAATATTTGAATAATAAAAGAAATCAGCAATAGAGTGAAAACAGACCTACAGAACGTGAAAATGAATTGTCAGATACTCTCAGATAAAGGAATAATATTGAGAATATATAAAGAATTCATAAAATTAGACTTTCTAAATTAAAAATCTGGGCAGAAGGGATAGCTTAGTGGTCTAAGTGCCTGCCTGGCAAGTACAAGGACCCAGGTGTAATCTCCCATACCACATGCCATGCCAGCCACCAGAACAAGGCGTGATGGTGCACACCCGTAATCCCAGAGCTGTGAGGTGGGGGGGGGGGGCTAAAACGCGAGGACCACTATGAGTCTGAGTTGTGTAGCAAGACTTTGTACCAAATAAATAAATTTAAAAAAAATTTTAAAAACCTGTTCACTGTGCCAGTAGAATAAGTGCCTCCATGGCAAGCAGTGTCCTGAGTTCAACCCCCAATACCGCAAAGCAAAACAACAACAAAAGACAAAAACATAATAATAACAAAAACCTGTTCACAAAAGGGCATTCAAAATGAATAGATGCTTCTCAGATAAAAGGTATGAATGGCCAATAGGTACATGAAAGCATGTTCAACATTGTTGCCATTCAAAAAATTAAAACAACCCTGAGAATTCATCTAATTCCTAAAGGAATAGTTATCACCAAGAAAGTAATCAGTAACATATCAATAACAAATTAATAACAAATAGCAAGGGTACAGGGAGAGCACTATCCATTGTTTGTGGCAACGGTCACTGATATAATCATTATACAAATCAGTATAGAGATTTCTTGCAAAACTAAAAGTGGAAATTCCATGTGACCTAGCTGTTCACTTTCTAGGTGTCTTCCTCAAAATGTTAAAGAGTCCACATCACGGTGTATGTCCTGGTCTACATCAGCACAGTTCAGGACTGTGCTAAATGTTGGAAACAGACTATTTGTCCTTCAACAGATGAATGGATAGAAAGTGTGGTGTTTAGACACAGTGCAGTACTACTCTGCTATAAAGAAGAATAAATTTGAGTCATTTGTGAGTAAATGGATGAATATGAAGACTATACATTAATTGAAGTAACACAAGCTTAAATATCACATTTTTTCTTGGATGAAAAAATTATCTATCTTTCTATCTATCATCTATCTATCTACATATATTACAAAATAAAGGACAAACAATGGGAAGAAAGAATAAAAAAGTATTGCAAATCAGCTTTGACAATGTACATAAAAGTGTTCCTTGATTTAGTATAATTATAAGGTTTTAAATATATTTTCTTTTCTTTTTTTTTTTTTCTTTTCTCTTTTGGTGGAACCAGGGATTGAACTCAAGACCTTGAGCTGGCCAGGCAAGCACTTATTCTACTGAGCTGTCTCCAGGGTCCCTAAATATATCTTCTGGCCTACAGTTTTCTCTTTAATCTACATATCTAACAACTAACTGTATAAGGTCTTATAAATAAAGAAATCTGATGCTGGAAAAATACATGTGGAAGAGAGAAAGAAGAAGGCTGAAAACTGCTACGTGACATGCCAGTCCTCCACAGTGAAGGTAATCATGACGTACTGCAAGTGTGCACTAGCATTTTTAGGTTTGTTACTGAAATATTAGAAAAGGGTACTAACACAAGCACTAAACACTTTGAAATTAAACCCAAAGAAATTTGGATTTTCACAGTAGGAAAATAGGAATCCACCCACTTAGCAAACAAAGGTTATTTGTGGCTTCTGAGAAATAAACTTTTAAAGTTAAAGAATACCCAATCTATAGTCACGAGTGTCTTCCACATCTTTTCTTATTAGGGATGAATTATGATGCATGGTTGAAAGGGAGAAAATCTTAAAATACCTTACATACTTTCAATAACTGTGGAAACAATGAATAATTTAAAAATTCTGTGTTACATGCAATGAAATGTCATTTTTGCCATTTAATTTGGGATAATCTAAGTATCAACCACTTATTTTAGTAAAATTATAAAATTTTGCTCTGTATTCTAAAGATAATTTTTAAGATGATGTGCTTGGAGGATTGGCCTTAATTCCATACCCTCTCAGATTATTAAGAAAAACAAACCTGACAAACTGGCTGTGGGAGAGGAACTTAGAATCCCAGCCACTTGGGATGTAAGGCAGAAGAAGCACTAGTTCAACCCCAAATTCAGCACCTTAAATGACTTAGCTAGACTGCCTTCACATAAAAAAAAAGCAATTAAAAATGACTAAAGATAGGCTCAAATACCAATACTGAAAAAGAAAATTAATGGAAAAGCAACATTTACCAAATGAACAACTACAACCACGATGTCAGGAGCAACAGAGAGAGTGGAGACACTAATACGGAATAAACTAAAATATTAATAAATAGAAGGATAAAAAATAAGAAATGAAAAGAAAACAAGAAAGAAGACAAAATAGACGATGATTCAAGAATAAAAAAGAACAAAGGAAATATAAAAGTATAACGTAATATTAAAAATGAAAAGAAAAAAGGGGAAAAAATTAAGGAAAAAGAAATATATGTATTCATTTATGAATGTGAATATGTAAATATATTTCTCATCAAACATTTGTAACTCAAAATTCATTGAAAAATATTTTTTTGGCATCAAAGAGGTTGATTGTGTTGACAAGATTGGATTTCTCAGCTCGTGCCCCGAAGACCGTGTATGTATGAGCTCCTCGCTTGTGCACACAGGGCATAGACTGTTCTCCCTTTTCTTCCTCCATCTGGGTGGTTCTCCTGACAGCATCACTTGCAAACCCCACCTCAGTACAGGTTTCCCAGTACAGAAAGGCAGAGCGCAAAGTTTCCACCATGAGCGTTCCATTCTGTTGTTACTTTTCCTGCCTGGCCGGAAGGCAGAAGTCTCCAGTGGTTCTCACGACGTCTCCCTAGGAGACGTGGGAAAAAGCCACAGATTCACAACTCTTCACACTACATGTGGAACACAGGCGTCTTCTCCTTGCACTCTACCCACACAGCTCTGATGTTCGGGAGCTGAATCCTTCTTCATGACTTCCCCGGTCAGCTTCCCAGGTGGCCAGAGCCCCAGGGAAAGTGCTTCTTGCTCCCTTCCATGTCATAGACCACTTTCCCAGCGTGGGAATTCACAGGGGTCTCCTCCCTCCAAGAGGTTTATTCCATAGCCAACTAGTTCTCAAGGCTGCCATCTGCTAGATCAGTGATTATGTTTTTTTTTTTTTTTTTTTTTTTTTTGTGTGTGTGTGTGTGTGTGTGTGTGTGTGTGTGTGTGTGTGTGTGTTTACAGGCTCTCAGAGACAGGAAATGCATGGAACTTTAACTCCCTGAGCAAAAATGCAGACAAGACCCTCTCAGAAAGGCTCCCATGGGTGCGCTATATTACATACTGGCACGTAGAGAAAACCTGATGTCCATATGCTGTGTACATTCTAAGGCTGCGCTGAGGGCTGTGAATTTCCTTTCACTTTTTTTATACTGCTCATTAGAAAGGAAACAAAGTTAATCGTTATTTTGAAATTTTTATATTGGCTGAATTTGTAGACATACACAATGTTAAATATAAAATTACATATGTCTATGATTGTATTTATATGTATAAGTCTACATGCAGTTCATTCTGGTATATATTTCATTTTCCCATAGTATATTACAATTGTGTTTACACTTGAATTTATACCTCATGACAGTTTTGTACTTGTGAACTCCCTGGATTTTCTTGAGATTTTAAAAATACACTTTTCACCCTCTTGCTATTTCTCTCCAGCATGTTTGCATAATTTTATGACTTCCCAAATGTAATTTCTGGAAGAGAAAATATGTATATAAACCTGCATTCTTTGAACATCATCACTTGTGACAAGGCATACCCATAAGTATTTGTCACTCTTTCCTTTGTGCCACCCATTTTACACATAAGAAATTAGATAATACTCAACCATTATTTTTCAGTGTAACATCTATAATTTGTCCATTAATACTTTTATGCAATAAGTAGTTTAATGAATAGTTATTTGAGGGTAAAAACCTGAAATTGATTTACTCTGGATACTGGCAAAGGTAAATGCTTTCTTTTATCTCAGGAGTCTATGACTTATTATGAAAATAAAGCCTTTTAATGTTGAGTACTTTTTACGATTCGAAGATCATTTCTGACTGATAAAGAATACAGCACAACTTTATAACTATGAAAATTGGCATTGATATTGATATTATGCCAACAATTCTTTTTGACATGATGTTAAGGAAAAATCTCAGTTGCCAGCTATGTTTTTGAAATTGCTTTTCATTTTGGAAGATATAGATCATCTATTTCATGCAATGGTAATAACAAAGTCTTTTAAGCTTTTGATGTGTTACTGGTGTTGAACTTGGTATTCACTTGTTTACTGGAATTTATTCACAATAAATGTTTTCATTGTTTAGTCTACATATTATTGTGATTTGGAGTATTACTGAAGAGTCTCAGAGGAGAACAGAAGTGAATAGAGGGGACAGGGAAATAGGTCAGTGGTCTAAGTGCCTACCTAGCAAGCAGAAGGACCAAAGCTCGATTCCTAGTACCACAAAAGGGGCTGCTGTGATGGTCACCAAGATAGGGCTTGGTGGAGAACGTCTGTAATTCCAGAACTATCGAGGCTGAGACAGGAGGATCACTGCAAGTCCGTGCTGTATAGGGAGGCCTTATACCAAATAAACAAATAAATAAATATTTTTTTACAAACAGAGAAAGTTAGTGGAAGCCAGTGAGAGTAAGGGACTTCTAGAAAGAAATCATAGGAAGTTTCTAGGAAATTGTAAAGGGATATAGATATGGTGTATTATACTGTAAAGTAGGTAATAAAATAGGAATAAAGAATCAACAGCTGGAAAGGTGTATATAACGATAGATGGAAGAAGCATGACACATGAGTATAAAGATAAATATTGATCTTCTTGTCTCAAAATTCTCAAATTAATTTTGTATATATATATATATTCATATATATATATATAATTTCATATAGATAGATATAATTACCTTAAATTGCAGTATAACATTAGATTTCAAGTAACATACAAATATTTTGCAAGATGAGCAAATGTTTTGAAGTCTTACTTGATAAATGAGTGATGTTTTGTGATGCAAGTAGCATATGACTCAGAATGTCACATGATCACAAGGGAGACAATGGCTCTTCTCCTTGCTTCATTTGCTTCTCTGTCTCTTGTGTCTCTGTGTCTCTCTGTGTCTTTCTGTCTGTCTCTGTCTCTGTCTCTGTATCTCCATCTCTGTCTCTCTCTTTCTCTCTGTCTCTCTCTCTCTCTGAAGGGTTGTGGGAGATCATCCCTCAACAGGAAGAGGTTATGGAGGACATCTCTGATGAAGAAGCAGAGGAGAAAAAGGCAGAGGAATTCCTCACTTCAAATGAGGTAGGAAAATGTGTAAATGTGGGAAACTGCAAATTTTGTGCAAAACAACATAAAATAAGGCTACAGTAGTGTGAGCAAAAAAATCTGTTTAATGACAATACAATGTCACATTTCTGAAAAATCTTCCAAAGGAGGCAAAAGCAAGTATCATTGGATAAGTTCTTTGTTAAAATCCCATGAAAAAAATTATATTAAGATTGCAGTAAGCTAATAAATAGAAATTATTCCCAACCTGCCTCTTTCTTGGTCTCCTTCATACCAGCAATTAAGATTTTCCAAGGAAAAGGCTGGTTAATTTATTTTTCTTATTATTTAATATTTTATTGATTATTTGTATTATATTACAGTATAGTAAACATTTCATATGAAAACATTTTGGTTGTGCTCCCATTATTTCTTTTAGGGAAATTTGCTTTGATATACAAGTACTTCGAATTTATAAGCATGTGTCTGGAGCAAATTATGCTCACATACCCAGATATTTTATAATTAGAAAAATACAAGTGAAATGTGTATCATCTTCTTTTGTAAAATCATTTCTGTCTCCTCTACAATGAAGAATATGTAAAGAAAAATGTTGCTCAATATGAGCCAAGTGTACATACACATTTTTCCCAGTATGGGAAAAAAATTAACAGTCACACAGCAAAGAACAAAGGTGGTACTATTTGGCTACCTCCTAGGAGAGGCTGAATTACTACCCAGGATGAGTTGAATCACAAACATCCCCCAAAGTCTTCTATGCTGAATGCTTGGTCACCACTGTACAGCTAGAAGATGATGAAGACTCCAGGAGACAGGGCAGAACAGAAAGGAGATAGGTCATGAGGACACTGAGGGGACACTGAAGCCTGAGGCTCTTCTCTCTTTGCTTCCTGGCCACCATGAGATGCATGCCTTCTATGTCACATGCGTCTGTTGAGAACAACTTCTATGCCACTTACCCATGCTGTGACACTCTGCGCTACCACAGGCTAAGCAACCAAGGATGAGACTTCTGAAACCATGAGATTACATAAATATTTTCTTCTTTAAAATAGTTTATCTTACATATTTTGTCACAGAGATAAAAAGCTAACACTCTGTAGGATAAAGAACTGTTGTTGTCACAACGAAGAAAGACAGACAAAGAAACAAAAGAAAAAATATTCTGGTTAAAAGAGTTCCATAGGAGCATGAAGTAAATCATAATAGTCAATGGCCAAAAATTATAAATAAACAATCAAGATGCCTCACTTAACAAATTATTAAAAACAGAAATTGAAGTCGGTGTACGTATAGTTTATACTCAACATTAAATGAAAAAAGACTATAAACAAAATGTTAATTTTATACATTATAAGGCCATGAATTCCCCTGTTAAATCTTTGCCAGAGATGCTTTATAATATATACATAAATACTAGCGGCAGCTGCATATACAGGTGTAAGAAGAGATGATGTAATTCCTGAATCTTTTCTCAGTTAAAAAACACATTTTGATATTCAATCTATCACTTTTCATCTGTAAAACTTTTTATATGGGGAGTATATTACATAATGTCTCCAAATTAGCTAAGTGAAATGAATTGAAGTGAAGTATGTGCAAATATCGTATTATCTCCTTTGCTTGGGAGCCTGAGAGAGAAAATAACATGTAAAAGATACAATATAGATGCTGGGAAAAGGGAAGGAACCCATTCAAAAGGGAGGCATTACTTAAGGAGGAGGACAGGAGAAGAAGTGGAGGAAAGAAATTTATCTATGAAAGTAAGCAGGGACGGTTTGAACAACTGTCCTGTGAATTTCTCTGCTCCATGGAAAAGAGAAATTAATCCTTAATTTGTTTCATCTTCTTTTTTTCAATTATTTTATCTTTTTCTCTCTTTTTGCTTTCCTATAGATATTTTTTCTTTCTTCTTCCAAATTTTCATGGTAAAAGTATCAGATAATACAAACAGTATTAAATTCATATTTTTTTTGTTTAGCGAAATTCTGGATCATTTGAAATTTTTTCTGTTTAATACTACTTTGTACCCTCTTTAAGAAATAAAACAGAAAGTCTATTATTAGTAAAGATGTATAAATCATAATAGACTAACATTGGAATTAACTATTCAATGTCTGTTGTGCTAGGAAAGTCACCTCTAATGACTGCTGTATTTATGCATCTTTTAATAAATGCATCTCTTACTCTCTTTCAGTTTTTAACCTCTTGAAGATGAGGAGGTATCCTCGAACACTCCACTACTCTGGTACTTGAACATCTAGCATAACAACTTGATTTGGCCATGAAGGTATGTGCATGAGAATGATTCGGGACAAAAACTTATGCTGAGGAAATGGTCTCCAGGACTCAATAGATCAACATGCTTCCTTTGGACTCAGGCATAAACCATATTCTGATCTGGGCATTCTTGGGCTAACTCACTGCGGCCCTTCCATGGTTATAAAGGAGATATTAAGAGTATATCTTCTTATTTACAAAGAACTGAAGTTTCACAAAACATAGCAAGCTAAAGCTTAGTATTTGAGGAAGCAAAAGTGAGTTCCACGACTTTCATTTTCTATATTAATATATTTTTGTGATCACAGTTACATTTTTTAATACAAATATTTATCCAGGAATTACTTAGCGGTTTATTTAAAGTTGATGTGAATAGTGTTTTATTTTCTCCTGTCAGCTGCCACTTATTTTATACTTTCAGTGTCTTCCATTATAGCACTACATTGTGGTGCGATAAACTGGTCATGTGCTGAGGGACATAGGTGTTCAGTTATTCTTATCAATACTAAAATTTAACCTCTCAGAGAAAGGATTCACCTAGTAAGTCTGATATCAAGTGCTAGTCAACAAATCTTTCCTGATTTATGGTATTGTATCTATCTGTAAATCAAAAAATAAAATTATTGTAAAAAGCAGCTTAAATCAATACATGATTTAAAAACTAACAGAATAAATTTAATTACATACTTCTCTTGCAGAAGTATCATTGTTAAATGGAATTTGATTTTACTATGTGAAACTAAAGACTGTCAGTTTTGTGGGACCAAACAATGAAAGGTCTTGTGTCATCTTATTTGAGTGATCTTGAAAACTGAGAGGAATTATTTCTTTCTCATCAGAATAAAATTTGAAGTGAAAATGAGACAAATCATGATAACGGTTTGTAAAAGATTATTGATTTTATTATGGCTTGGTTGTTTTTAGAATAAAATGTAATTTATTCTCCATAGAAACTATATAAAACACCATTGTAAGTCAAAGTTTTTTTTTTAATTATTGCGATTAGCAGAACAAAAGTTTTATATTTATGAACTTTTATCTGTGTGATAATGAAATATTATTCCACTTGATCTTAGCCAAAAGGCTGGGAAGCAATGAAAATATTACTTCAAAATCTAATATTTTCACTCAGATTTTATACAGGCATAGAAAAACATTGTAGAAATATAATTGTTCAATTTCACTCCATGAGAAGTATAGCTTAATAACAGAACCTTGAGTATATGCAAAAGTATATGTAAATCCTGAGTGTGTCTTTTGATCAAAAAGACTCATGTTAAAATACAAGATTCTTTTTCAGAGATGAAAAAATGATTTAATGTGTTGATTAATCAAATATAATTGTTGTCAAAATTCAAACACTAATATTAAAATTAAGAGTTATTATAAACATAGAAAATTATTTTAATGGGCTGGTGAGATAGCTCAGTAGAATAAGTGCTTGTCTGACAAGCGCAAGGACCTGAGTTCAATCCCTGGTTCCACCAAAAAAAAAATTATTTTATAAAGTGATGGAAAATTAACGCTTTAAAAGCACTGATCACATAAAGAAGGGTAATTTATTTATAAAACAAAAAGATCTGAAATTATATAAATAATTATGCACACAGAACCTATGAAGGAATAAATATTTTGATTGTATTACAAGATTAGATCTCAAAGATAGATTATATGATATAAAATTTGGGCTCTCTCAAAATTCCCATTTTTAGGCACATGGTTATAAAAAGTCTAAAATACTCACAAGACATTGTTAACTTGTGTTTCTTGGTTGCAAGTATAACTGCTATTAAGCAGTTCAAAGATCATTTCTGAGGCGTGCCTTTTATAGCAATTTCTATAAAGCTTACAAGCTTCCCCTTGAGGCCAAGCATACATGTGCCTTAAGAGCCTTGAAATAAGGATTTGAGAAAAGAATAAAATAAAAACGGTAATATCACAGCAAAGGGAAGTCTGGATTACACCAGTGATGTGTGATGGTTTTTAAAATACAAGATTTTCTATTTCCCTTCATTATTTATGCATGCTATTACATTTTTTGCCATCTGTAGAATGGGTAGAATATTAATAGATTTACAGGGTTATTGTGATGATTTAGTGATACTTCACTTGAAATATGCCCAACCAAATCTTTGTGCCCCAAAGCTTTCTGCTCTGTGAAACATTAGTATGGGGGCAATGGATAAATACATGGAAAAACTCTTGAATATTGTAAAAGCTGCCTGTCTCAGTTTTAACAAATACCTATAATAATTATGGCACTACATGAAAGGATTGTATTACTTTAACATGAGAGCTGATCATTAAATACAAATTTAATGCAAGCTATTTTTTTTGCTAGTATTTATGTCTTTGTCAACAATGAAGAATTGAAAGAAGTTTTGTTGGTAGGTGCTCCAAATATCAGAGAAGTCAAGATACTTAGTTATAAAAGAATTACTGTAAACAGATAAGGAAGAATTAAAATTAGTTTGCAAAACCCACAAAATAAAATATCTGCAATATTCTGAATTGGGAGTAAGGTAACATGTAAAAGACATTAAAGAAGTTCTTTAAATTAGAATATAAAATAATATAACAAATACTATGGAATTCACATTCCTTTGTTAAATGAAATTCTGTGTCACTTGTAACTTATTCTGTTTTAATACCATTTTGTACTCTCTTTAAAAAATTTAAAAATCTAAAAAGAGATGAAAGACTAGTTTATCGAAAATTAAAATACATTGCTAAAATAAATTAGAGGAAATCTAACCAGAAAGAGATTCTGTGTCTATGGTTGAATGGATTAATATTGTTAAAATGGACAGATTACAACAAATATCTATGAAGACATCACAATCACTATTAGTGTCTCATTGACAATTTTTCAAGCTGTGTTACACATAATCTAAAATTTTGATAGAATGCTAAAAAGTCCTAAATTACTAAAATAATATTTAGAAACTAAGAAGACAAAGGACTCCCTTTTCCTCATTGTTAACTAATTAGAAAGCCACAATATGCCGGGCGTGGTGGCGCATGCCTGTAATCCCAGCACTGGGGAGGCTGAGGCAGGAGGATTGTTGTGAGTTCGAGACCAGCCTGAGCTACAAAGTGAGCTTAAGGCCAGCCTGAACTGCATAGTGAGACCCTGTCTCAAAAAAAGACAAAAAAAAAAAAGAAAGCCACAATAATCTGTATTCTAGTAATGGTATAGAGACAAATATTCAGACTAATGTAATAGAATAGGGATTCCAGAAATAAATCATTGCATTTATGTCTGAATGATTTTCAGCAAGAATATTAAGATGAAGAGTATAGAAAGAATTATTTTTTAACAGATGGTGACTCAATTGGAATTTACATCAAAAATTAACTGAAGCTGTAACTGCCATCTTGGATCCCCACATATGTGTGGTTAATCTCAGCTGGTCTACCCAAGACCCCCTGAGCACCAGCTCTACTCCCCCGTGCTGCCTCATATCTGCTCCAACAAGATGAAAGAAACTATCATGAAACAGGGAAAACTCACCAAGCTGCAGGCACAAGTGCACATTGGTGGGAAAAGAACTGTTCACAGAAAATGAGGTGGTTCATAGTACAGTCACAGCAGATGATTAAAAAAAATTTTTAGTTCTCATTAAAGAAGTTAGGGGTAAAGAGCACCTCTGGTATTCAAGAGATGAGTATGTTTACAAACCGGGGATCAGTTATCCACTTCAACAACCCACAAGTTCAAGCATCTCTGGCAGGAAACACTTTCAGCATTCCAGGCCATGCTGATACTGAACAACTGACAGAAATGCTACCCAGCATCTTGAACCAGCTTGGTGCTGACAGTCTATTAGTCTAAGCATACTGGCTGAAGCTCCGCCCACACAGTATGGGGTGGAAAAACACCACTTACTACTGGCGAGGATGATGACGAGGTTCCAGATCTTGTGGAGAACTTTGACGGGGCTTCTAAGAATGAGGCAAACTGAACTAAGTCAGCTTCTGAAAAAGATCAAATGTGGAAGAAATTCTTGGGAGTTGCTATTTTATATTATGACTGTTTTTTTAAAATTGTTTTTGTGTATGAATCAGACAAAAATCCAGATCTCTAGTATTTTTTAATTCTGGGCCCCTTGGACACTTTTCAGTTTTTGCTTCCACACAATTTATTCTTTCAACCAGTTAAGCTGGAGAAGCCTGGGAATAAAGTTTGAAACAGATTAATAAAAAAATTAACTGAAAAGGACCAACAATTTATATAACTCTAATAACTAAAAGTATAAGACAGTTAAGAGAAAACATAAAAATCCATCTTTCAGAAGAGGGATACAGTGATGTATTTCTAGAAATAATAACCAAATAATGAACAGAAATAAATATAAATTAGATTTACTCAAAAGTAAACATTTTAAATTATAATCAGACTAGCCTTGTATACTTTCTCAGTGATACAACTATAAATAATGATAAGCATTTCAAAAAATTTGGAAGAAATAATTTGAATATTCTAACCACAAGTAAATGATAAATGCTCGATGGCATATGCGTGCTACCATGATTTGAAGATTACAAATTGTGTGATTGAGTTGGAATCCTCTATAGAATTAGAACCTACTGGATATGAGTAAGAGGCACGTTGTCCGATTGTCTTCTATACTCATATGCTGCATAGTCTGACAGTGTTCATTTGCAGGCTTAAAACCCACAGAAGTAAGTATCTGTTCAGTCAAAGAGGATGGAAGCTTCAGAAGAAGAAGGACAATGATCAAGCTCCAGTCCAAGACTGAAGATACATAAGCCCCTTGGAGAGATTCTTCACTCACAGGTGAAGAATCTGTAGGCCGACATGCATGGGCAAGAGCAACAGGAAAGAGGGCACCTGCTCAAGAACAGGCACACAGGCACAAGCTGCACCAGACCCAGGCTTCATCCTCCCGCTCTGTCCCCAGCGTACTGGATGATTCTGCCTACGTCAGGATGGTTCTTCTCAACTGCGTTTGCTGACAATGTATCAGTTATCTCTAGAAAAATATTCAAAATCACATCCAGATACATCTTTAGCCAGTTTGGTAGGTGCTTCTTAATCCACTCTGATAAACCATTAAGATTACTGACCACAACATAGTACCCTACGAATTTGGTCTCAGTGAGGACTCAGGACATAGGAGAACCTGTACTGTCACATCGTGTAACTCAGTTGTGTCCCAAATTTTCTAATCAAGGAGATTATGGGATCACAGAGGAATGTGGTCATGATGCAGAGTGTGCCTAAGGAGAGTCACATGGAGAGAAAACATTCTCTCAGGCTTTCACAGAGAGCCAACTGGTCAAGCAATGGCTGTGACTCACCCACATGGCTGACACTCACAAAGGATCTGCAAACCATGGTACAGGGTTTCAGGGTAAATCCTGAGGGGATCTGACTAACCTTGTCAGATACAAAAGTTACATTTTTTGTTACATAGATCTTGCTTTATCTTGGTCTTAACCATCCAGCAGAAAAGTATAAAAAAGAGGTATAAAAGGTAAAGTCATATTAATATGACTGTTGAGCTGTGAAAGGCTCAAGTCAATAATTTCTGACCTTTCCAGTCTTACAGAAAATCCACTATTATTATGGACTACTGAACTATATTGGAATATTTTGTTGAATTTATGCAACTACAATATTTAATAAACGACAAAACCAAAAAAAAGGGATACAAATGAAGGACCATTTTATACCTGTATATCTAAAATAGGATAGATATACAGCTACTTTCTCTCAATTGAATGAAAGATTTGTACTAATAGTGTTTGAGGGCAGGATATCATGTGTGCATCTTGTACTATGAATAACCAAGAAGACAACAATATGCAATGTATTGATTATTGAAACTGTCCTACAGTTTTGAAACTATCTCATTGCTATTTGTTTCTCAATAAAATTATTTTTAAAAAACAACATAGTACTCTAAGTATTTGGGCAATTATTATGACTTTCTCTCTCTTTCTCTGTCTTCCTGTCTGTCTGTATGTCTCTCTCATACATATGTAAACTTTTATAAGTATATATTAAAACTTTTGTGTGCTATCAGAAACTGGAAATGTAATCTATATAATGGAAAAATGTGTTTCAGATAATAGAGTGATTTACCCATTTTGGGCCTGCATAATGTATAAAACAATCATAGATCAACCTGTTGTGTCCTGAGTATATCAATCTTACACATAAATAAAAAATAAACAGCAATCTGATATAGAAATGAAATTCTGTGGTTGGGATATGGTTTCTGCCTGAAGATTCATTCTCTATAATCTTGGTCTTCAGTGTGGTGACAGTGAGAGATGCAGGTATTAAGACTTGGGTCTAAGGGAAGAGCAGTTGACTCATAAGCACAGTATCCTAAGCAGAAACTAGGGCCCATCTCATCGAAACTCAAACCTTTATCATTGCCCTAGCCCTTGAATGACTGGCTTGTTAAACAAGGCCAGAGAAGGTATCTTGCCTCTTCTCATTATGCCTCTTTCCTTTTTGCTTTCCCATTACAGTGTGATGCGGTTGGAGCGGTGACTCAGAGGAGTACCAGGAGCAAGCTGCTTGAATCTGACAGCCTTTAGACTTTCTTCCCCATGAAAGCCTTTTTCTTTACAACTTACTCATGATCTGGTATTGTGTAATTAGTGACATAGAACCAACTATGATATGGGTAAACGTACTCAATGGAGTTTCCTCCATGAAATTATGCAAATTGCAACAATCACACACAATGATACTCAATATCATTATTTGAGAAATGTAAAACAAGACTTTTACTGAGGACCACTGCATGCCTACAAAGATGGTTGTGCAACAGCAAAACACAGTAACAGAAACAAGTAGATAAGAATCTCAGAAAATAACCAGTTTTTGAAAGGATATGAAAAATTGCAACTAGATTGGCAGTTGAAACATGAATGCTTTCAACTACTGTGTTAAACAGTTCAACAGCACATAGAATTATCACAGAAGCCAGATATGGCCCTCCTATGTATATATACAACAGAACTGGAAAAAATTGATCAAACACATGTGAATATAGGTATTTTCATAGTAGCATGACTCACAATAAGCAAGTATGAGAAGTCTTTGTAATGTTTACTAATGGTTGGACATATAAATACATGGTATCATATGCATGCAACGGGATATTATTCAGTCATGAAAAAGAAAGAAGTATTGGTATATTCTACAATATGAATTTAGTTCAATATAATTATGATGAATGAAAGTAGCCAGACACAGAAGGTCATTGCTACTATTACTGAAGTCTATGAAATATTGAAAAACTAATAAATCCATAGAGACAAGTTGTAAACCTATTGTTACTAAGGTCTGGGAGAAGAGAGAATTATAAAAGGGGTATTGATGGCTACAAGATTTCCTTTTACAGTGCTACAAATATCGTCGGTGACATAGATGGCTTGGAAACTCTGTGTACATACTCAATGGAACTTAATCATTTAGTTTTGATTTTCTGTTTTGCCAATTTCAACTCAATGAAATTTAATCATTAACAATAATGACTAGGTACACACATTATCCTGTTCCTGACACTGTATAATAACCTTCCTAAGCCCTTTGGCTGTTTTAATCTTGCTAGTGCATTTTTCCACAGAGCTAAGGTTATTATTTGAAAATACATGCATGCATATTGCATTCTACCAGCCATACAATGGTTGCATATCATAAACAGAAATTTAAAGTCTTAGCAATGGCCTCTAAAGCAATTTAGCTCCTATATGTCTATTTCACTTCCTCTAAACAACCCTGTTATAAGTTCATAACCTCCTTGTAGGTCTTTGATGTAGCAAAATGACTAAAGATTCGAGAACTATATGTTGATATCCTCATTCCCTCCAAAGATGTGTGGGTACCTCACATTCTTATTTTACCTAGATATGTCTTTAGTTGTCACCCTCCAGGCAAGGGATTGATTAGCACAAGTGTCATTTGTTTCTCTTTACTGTTCTTTTTTTTTGGCTGAACCAGGGATTGAACTCAGGTCCTTGCACTAGCCAGGCAAGCACTTATTCTACTGAACCATCTCCCCACCCTCTCTTTACTGTTTTTGTCATAACATTCTTTACCTGTCATTATATGATACCTATTCATTTACTTCTCCAAATTTTAAAGTCATAAGTCTATAGATTTTGCTTGAAAGTTTCAAATACAAAAATTCTATTCTTTCGATTTTCACTTTTGTGACTTCTCTTTGTAAAAGAATACCATTATGGCTCACAAAAATGTTTAACAAATGAGAAACTAGGTTAAATTAATAAACTTAATAAGGTCTATATCTTTAAGTTACAGAATGTCTAGTGCAAGAATATTAAAAGATGTTAGCAAAAATGGGATCTTACTGCACTTCCTTTGTTTGTCTATTAAACCTAAATTTCAGCTCTGTATTATAAATGTGAAGCCATAGATTTTTCATGTTAGCTAAGAAACATGCACATTTGCTTGGAAAGTTTACAGTTTTCACCATATATTAACAGAGAATATTTTTCAGAATACTAAAACTGATTTATGACCTCTCCAGGGTTATTTGTACCTAGGCATTATAATTACTGGATTGCTTGTTTTATTTTGATTTACTATTTTGCTTCTTTGAAATGCTTACATTTACATGAGGTCAAAAAGAAGTGAGTACAACACTAAAATAGTCGTATCCTGAGCTTTATTCTCTAAGAATTTAAGAAAATCCCATGGACACATTTTTAAATGAAATAATGCAACAAGCCAAACTCCATCTTTTAAGAATTATATTTTTTCTTACATTTCTGGGGATGTCGCATTTGAGGACAAATATTTAGCCCGATGCATTTTGACCACGGAGGTGTTGACTCAACTCCAGGATAGCTCTGCCGGTACAGTGAAATAACAAAGGAGGTTATACAGGCCAGAGAAAACTTTCTGATCTCCCAATCCTTGTGTGCCCGTGAGACTCATTCAGTTCAGTTGCTCCTCACCACTAGAAAGAAGAAAGAACTCATCTGAGGATCTTACAGATGAAGACACCTTTTGTGGGATTTTCAGCATTCACACCAGACCAGGATGAGTGGAGCTGGCTGAACTGTATAATAAGGCTTGTGGCTCTCTGCTAGAAACTTTACTGGAGCAGAAAAGTTCCTGATGAAAGCCGGTGGGCTGTGTATGCGTGCACCAGTGAGCGGTTGAGGTTTCTTCTTGTCCTCAGTGACTGTAGAATGAAGGACAACAGGGGAGCAGGCCACAAACCTGAACTCCCTCGGCTCCTTCCCTGAAAGTGAGGAAAGAGCATCAAAGAGAATGAAACTGACTGAGTCTCCAACAGAAAAGTATTGTGGAGTCTTGCTTTGGGTCACTGGCATAGTTTGCATTATAAAGCAAAAGATTCCTAATATAACATTTATGAACACCTTAGTTCTTGGGTATACTTTAGGAAGTTATGGGAAGATACTTGTGTTGGGAGTAATTATTAGCAAAGGACTGAGTTATAATATCCTCTGGGATCTAAAGAGTAATGATAAACTGATTCCTATTTCTTGCACTAGCGACACTTTTTTTACTGCATTTGAAGCATTTTTATTAAATTGTACAAAGCAAATGTATAGCAATTATATGTTACTTACCTTACCTAAGGTAGCAATTCCAATGAGTTGTTTATTTAAAGATAATTATATTATTGCTTAAGAATTAGCAGTTCTAATCTTTTATGGTTTTTGTTAAGTAAACATAGACCAAATAATGACTATAAATTGTATCATTGAGTTGATACAAGATTACCCTGAATTTTAAACTCTTTTATTTGATGAAACATTGTTTTTTCAATTGCTTACAAGATAGTTCATTGTATTACATTGACGTTACATCATTTATGCCACAAATTTGAATTCATACCCAAAATTATTTTAGGGGCTTAACTTATCACAATATAGATAAAATTCTTCTAAACTATCCTATTTAAACACACTTTTTTTTTTTTCATGAAAATGAGACTACTGAAAACAGTACTCAGCATTTTGGACATCTTACCTTTCTACTCTGTCTCTTCTTCTTCACTGCCCCTGTCAACTTTCCTAGTTCTATTTAAGCTATTTTGTATCTGTCATCCAAGAATAGCTATGGGGCTGCACGGATCTGGTTTTCTTTCCAAGTTACAAATTCAGATTTTGATCTTTACGTTTTTCTGGGGCAAGGGTGTATTTCGAGGCAGCTTCCTCTCTGCCTTCCCACCGGGTAGAAGAGATGAATTTCAATTTCTTTCCTTAAAGTAATGAAAATTAAAACATGAAGTATATCAATTTGTAAAGATTCCAGAACTATCCCTTTGTTTTTGCATATGGCTTTTTTATACTATAGGTGAGTTAACATTGATAGAGGATTCATGGCCTAATTAATGAACACATAGTCATATGCATTTCAATATTTACAGAGTATTAGAATCCTCATTTAGTAGGCAATAGGACAATTCAGAGAAAACAGCATCTTTTAGGTTAGGTATATAGTTAAATTGGATTATTATGACCTGTTGGATCACTTCAGATGTTATCCAAATGGCTCAGTGCAAATGAAACAGAAGTGTTCCACACTTGGATTCTGCATCCATGCTGCTTTTGACTAGCTAGTTGGGGCTGAAATCATTTAATCTGGAAGTACCATTCCCCATACCCTTCTAATTGTGCTACTTACACAGATGTTGACTCCTGTTTTCTAGCTAAACCAGAGAATAAGAGGGGAGTGCAAATGAGCTCGCTTTTGTAATTGCATTCTCTCCTGTGATCAGTAAACGTGTTTTATCTTTGACATGCAAAAATGCTAAGATAACACAAGGGAGTGCTACCTCTAGAACTACCTGCTATATCTGATTAAACATACACAATTTCACTTTTAGTCTTCATGTAAGGGTCTATTTTAATGCTATTTTCCAAGGGATATTATAAAGTTTTATCAACAGAAACCAAGAAACATCACTTAATTTCACATATTCGCCACAATGTTCAGTATTTAGAATTTTTTATTTTCATTATTTAATAATGTACTAACATGTTTTCTTTGTCTCTAGTTTTAAATTCCCAACCCCAAGTAAAGCATAAAGAGCTCTGAGATGGTACAGAAAAAAGAAAATAATAGAAATTTAAATTGAGAATAGAAATATGCCTAATGATCAATAGTACTGACAAACATAGTCTAGAAAACATATCTAGACATCTGTTTCAATGGTAATAGAAAACTAGGACAAGAAGCATGAAAACTGAAGCCCACAGGAAACTAAATGTAACACACTCAGAATTGTATAAGGCAGCGCCATGAAAAATACTTGAATGAAGCAAAAGTGTTAGTACCTATCATATCTTCTTGTATATTGGTCTTCAGTATCCAAATAGGTCTTTAAAAATTATGAAAGTTTAACCTACATGAATCATTAAGTCCATCAAGGCTTATCACCAGATTTATTTCTTCATTCCTTTAGCAAGTAGGTTTAAAAATAAGTTATAAAGTGGGATCAGAAGTTTGTGCTCAACAGTTAACACTGTGCCTTCCATGACACATTTCTGTTGATGTAACACCTTTTCCTTTCTGATTTAGCTGAATGTGTATCTATGTTAAGTAATACTCCCAAAATGTCCCTCACATAGCATCTCATCCTGAAATAGTCACACAGAGGATGTGATCAGTTGAGATAAGGTCTTACAGAATTAACCAGTCCTTGAGTCTAATGTAACTGGCATGACCTGTTAAGACATCTGTATAAAGACGCAGAGATAAGGGTGCAACACCATTAAAGACAGAGATTGGGACTGGATGCATCTTCAAGTCATGGAACTCCAAGGCCTGCCAGCTGTCACTAGAATCTGGAGGGTACAGGACACATTCTTGTTTGGCTAATCCTTCAGAAAGAACCAATCCTACAGACACTGTGATTTCCAACCTTCACAGCAGTGAAAGAATGAAGTCCTATTTTTTTGAAGGCACTCAGTTTGTGATACTCTGATGTGGTAGCCATGGGAATTAATTCACATTTCCCAGAGCTCCGCATTGTTCTACCATTTGGAGGAGACTGCATTCAACAGAATGGTAGGCAGAGTAATAGGCATCCCAGTGCTTTCATAAGTGACTATGTGACAGATCGGATGAGAAACTACAAAAAATTACAGATATTAACAGTAGTGATGTTTCAGGTAGAACAATTTGATTAAGGTAGAAGTAGAAAGCTGACTGGTATGGAATATGTTATAAAGGAAAGAAAATTTCTCAACATTTGGAAAAACATAAAGAGTATGAAAGAAAGAAGAAAATTATTTGCCTTGTTGTACAGGGTATAATTTCTAAATGTGAAATCAAATATTAATTATATTTCTTTCATCAGACTAAGACTGTAATTATCTCAGATGGGAACCACAGTTTTATCAGAGACACTAAATAGTATTTGGTAAGTGGTTGACATATAATTTTATAGGGTCAATGATTTTTTAAATGTTTCAGGGAATATGACACATAAATGATTTTTTTTAATGTTAGGGAAGGGTCTGCAGGCTGTTCAGGGTCTCATTACTAGATCAGACTTGTAATGATCTGCCTGTATCTAGCTTCCCAAGAGGATGGGTGAGCGCCATCAGCCCAGTCTCAATTGCTGTCTCAGCACACCCCGGGGGTGGGACCAGCACAGCAAGCCAGGAGTTCGAACCCTTGCCCCTGAGCCTGCTTGAAGGCACTTTAAAATAACCTGGAAGTAAAATTATAAAGTCCTCTGTAAATTGATGGCAGGTCACTTTTTTCCTGTCTTTCCAGTGGGACAAGAGAAAGCAGGCTCCACAGGACAGGTTGACCCCCTCACCCTGAAAACACAGCTCTAGTAATGGGGAACAGAAATTGTTTCTCTGCAAGAAAGAAAATGCTTCTCTTTGTATTCTCATTTTAACTTTCTTGGAGGCAAGCAGGTCAAGTTTTGAAAAATCTATAACTCTGATTCTATTATTTAAATTCCAATTATAAGGGTAGAATAGGTCAGGGGAAGAAATGTCACTCACTGCCCAAGGCTGGGTGAGAGATCCCATCATGGGGAGAATTGGAACACAAACCCACTCATGGTACTCCCAGTCACACTCACACCTGTCATATTCTTTTACTTAACCTAAAATAGGATTTTTGCATATTTAAATAATACATATGTTTTAAAGGGCAAAACCTACTGGTACATAATCTCATTTTCTCTGTTTTATAAGCCAGACCAATCCCCACAGGCTCATAAATGATGAGCAAAATTCTTCAAATCCTGATTCTGTGGATTTAATGTCATCCAAAGGAGGATTTCTCATTCTAAACGCAGGTGTGTGGTGTGAATATGTGGTATTCCCATATTGAGGAGTCATATATTTCACAGTTAGGCTCTGCACACAGGAATAAAGAGCCATATGGCAAACAAACTTACTTTTTACTGTTTCATTTTATTTGTTTCAAAATAGTGCAATGCCACAAATCCAGAATATTAACAACGCTCCATCTGGAGAAATGTAAGTTTTGGAGCCCTGAACCAGCATGTTAGCATTCCCACAACTCCAAGATTTCAATAGATTGCAAACTTGGAACAGGCTTCGTGTCAACCCAGCATGACTCCTCAATAGAATGTTAGTGGCTCGGTTAAAAGTCTGTATGATATAGGAAAATTCATAGCTCTGGAAACACTTTAAAATGTAGCCCTCTTACATAAGATCTTAACAGGCTATTAGAATTTTTTTTAATAAATTGTTTCATAAATTCACTTAGCTTTATTTATCCCTATGTGAAAATGAGAAAAAAATGACTGTGTAGAAAATTTGTTTGAATAATAAGGTCTAATCTGTACTAATAATCCTCTTTGAATTTGTTCTGGGTCACTTAATTTTGGTCAGTTTAATATAAAATATTATTCGTATATTTTCTAGCTTGAGTACAGTATTAAAAAATGAATAGGGGATGACATTTTGATCTTAGGGGATTTTGACTACATATAAATGCTTCTACTATATTACAAAATATCTAATTTTTCTTAGGGATGTGCTTTCCTTGAGGAAAAATTAAAGACAAGTGGAAGTGTTATCTTTATGTACATAACAGTTAGAAAGAAGAATATGAAAGCTGCAGAATTTGGGCAGTGAAATCAGGAATGCTAGTAAGTCAATTGAAAGTCAGGGTCATATATTTAAAAAAATTCTTAATATATTGTTGGTTTGAGGGGTATTTTTGCTTTAATATTTTCAAACATTCAATTCTTTTTTTTTCATTTATTTTTATTTTATTGAAATACAAATGTCAATCAGACAGTTTCAAAACACCTTAACCATACAGAGTCGATGAATTAATACATTGCAAACTGTTTTCATAACGTTTTGGTATTGTACAAGGTGCATACATGAAATTATATTTACAGGTTTTTTTATAGCTGAATTATATCAAAGATTCAATAAT